>JBBPBX010035165.1:6137-32209 GCA_038048925.1 Garcialebias charrua
TCCTCCACAAAACCACCATTCAGCTCCAGATCATAGCACTTTGAGATTTTTATTAATGAAAAGTGCGGTATAAACTGAATTTATTATTATTATTATTATTATGTATCCGAGCGCAGGAACCGCTGATCGGACAAAGCCGGCTGTCAAGGCTGGAGCTACGAGGCTGGAGCTAACTGGCTAAGGTTAAACTCATGGGCACTGCCGAAAACTGACTGCCGAAAACTTGCGGAAACTGTCGGAAACTGCAGTAAATCGTCTTAACAATAAAAAATTATGTAATAATAATAATAATAATACTTTATTTATAAAGCCATCTAAAACAACCACAGCTTCAACAAAGTGCTGTACACATGAAATCAAGAACATTTAAACACATTCAACAAAGTGCTGTACACATGAAATCAAGAACATTTAAACACACAAAAAAACAAAATAAGTATTTTTTATTTATTTCATATTTTTATCAAAATATGATGCGTTCGTAAAGTCGGAATGTCGTAAGTCGAGGTCGTCGTAAGTCGGGGACCACCTGAATATATGTAGGATTATGTAGATATATTTATAGAAATCTACTGCAAAGCCATGAATATTCTAAGTATTTTATACATATGTGTTTTGTTGCTGCATGTGCTCTGTCATGTTCTTTGCAGGTTTACAGACAGCGGTCGGGTGTATTTGCCTTGTGCTCTCTTCGTGTAAATTTATTATATTTTGTAGTTTTGCTTTTCGTCTTTCCTTTCTGTCTATCCTAATAAAAAAAATTCATAATGGTGTGAAGAGGATGGCTGTAAGGTGAGAAGGGAGTTCATCTATAAAAGGGGAAAAAAAAGAAGAAGAAGAAAAAAGAAATAGAGCACTGGGTGAACTAATATTTCATGATAAATGTGGGGAGGTCCAAATTATTTTTCGGGGGGTGGGGGGTTGTCCCCATCACATATAATTGTTGTGACGCCTGTCACAGTGTTATGACCCCCACTATATAGCCAGGATATACTGTTACTAGTGTTCATGTAATTTCTGGTGTTTCAGTGTGGATGATGAAATTTATAGAAACTGTGTCATTTTTACAATAAACTTTTAGAAACTACAAAGTTTTGGGACAAGTGTGTGTCCGAGTGGAGAAGGTTGAACTTCAATTTAATTATGCTGGCTAAAAGAAGTCCCCTCCATCTCTCTCAGATGATTGCTAGTATTTTGGCAAAAGTATTCTGAAAATTCTTGGTTCAACTGAACAGTTTTTAAAAGTTTATTTTTGTGTGTGTGTGCTTTTATCCTGATTGTTATACCTCATTAAACAAAGAAATGACTGTATTCATGTCAACACAAACCTTGGTGTTCATGTGGGACCACAGTTAAAAAAATATCCATGTGATTTTATTCAGAGAAAATAACTCAAAAGTTAAAAACTTGAGTTATTAACAAAGGAGCTGACTACATGAGCTCACTTTTTACTTGTGCAGTACAGACTCTAGAAACCATAATTACCTGCTAAATGATACTTTGTCTAAATCAACACCTTTTAAATTACATATCCTTGACTTCATGATTGAGCTGCAGCTGTACTGCCGACTGATTTCATTACAGCCGACATATTTATTTATTTCCGCATAAAAACTCCAACCTTATTAATAGCTGCGGGTTTATGAATTCACCATCCGAGCGACGACGGCGTCACTTCAATTTATGTCACCCCTGTTGTGCTAAAATTAAACGTTTATGCCAGTTGAGGATTGCAGCTGGAACTCGTGTGTTTCATGTTCTTGGTGTCAATTTGCAAAATAAGCAACTACATAAAAAATAAATATAAAAAAAAGTCAAGTGATGGTGTCACTCTTTGTAACTCTTGACTCAAGTGAGCTCTGCCTCTCTGGAAGCGATAAGTGACTTTTCCTGGGAAGCTACCGGTGCTTTATTTTTTTTACAAGCTGTATTAAAAGCATTGTTCAGAAAATAAAATGACCGTACTGCACGTATTTGTGTATGTTACTGGAACATATTTAATTAAAAATTTTAAATATCTTTCTGTGTAAATATCTTGTTCCAATGTGCACACCTGTGGCTTATACACAAACGCGGCCTATTTATGTACAAAGTAGTGTTTTCGATTTTGTGTGCCCGGCTAATATTCAGGCGCACTCTATAGATTGGCAATTACAGTAGTCTCAGTTTATTACAGGTAGTCCCCGACTTACGAACGAGTTACGTTCCTACGCACCTTTCGCAACACTAAATTAACGTAAGTCGGAACGTATTACACGCGGCGTTCGTAAAACCGGATTTTCACCGTAAGTCGGAAAATGTATGCTAATGCTGCGCCACACACCCGTTTATCGACATGAGACTGAACAAGTGTACATACTGGTCCATACTCTCCCCCTTACCAACATGTAAATTTCTGCCGCCATGACAATTCAGGTACCGTATTTCTCTGCCATAAAGCCACATCTACGCCGTAACTCGATGCAATGCTTTTCAACAGAGCTCGTTCGTAAAGTTGGAACGTCGTAAGTCGAGGCCGTCGTAAGTCGGGGACTCCCTGTATTATTATTAGACCTTTTGTTTATACAGGTTGGTTCCCATTGAGCCTCGAAGACTCATTTACAAGAGATACCTGTTAAATACAACATACAGGCAGACGAGAAAAAGAGAACATGAGGATGGAGGAAGTAAAGCAAAAAATCATGTCTCACCATTTCCTGGTCGGGAAACCGTATGAAAGATGCGGGGAAAAAAGACCTTGCAACATAAAGCTGCAACATACAATGACATCATAATACATTTATGCATTGCGGTCAACAAAGGCGGTGAGTTGTCCATAAACACTTCAAAGTTCCAAAAGTTCTGATAAGTTGGTACAGTGTCTATCAGCATCATGGTTCTGATAAGTCCACAGATGTCCTTGGGAGGGAGAGGGTGGCAGGCAGAGCTTCTAGTTACGTGTCCTCCAAGAGCAATTTGCGATAAGTTGGCTTGTTCAAGGCCAGCGGGGAGGTCAAATTCAGATAAACAACAATTACTTGGATCGCCAGAGTCTGTTCTCTGTCTGCCTTCTAGTTCTGTTGGTACACTTAATGGTGAATCCAAACAGCCAGAATTAGTGGACATTCCGTCCAGTCCGTGCTCGATTTAGTATTCTCCAAAATTGAATCCTTCATGCTAGCAAGTTCCAGGAGCCGCACGTGGCCTACGATTCTCAGAAATTGCGTCCAGCTTGTGGTTGTGCTCGGTAAGAGTATGAGTTTGAGAGCTCGAGACACGGATTAATCCTTCACATAAAGCTGGCAGCTTTATCATGGCCCAATCTGCTGCCGACATCTTCCTAATTTGTCGATATCCAAGGTATCCACCGATTCCAAAAACAGAAACCCTGTTATCATAAATCCAATAATGTACACATATTCTATGTCCTCCACGGACAGTACAGATAGGCATGTAATCTTCAACTCATTCCAGGAATCCGTGACATTCCCAGCTGCGTGGGTCCGTTCAGGGCATGAGGGCTCTTCAGCCCCCTGTTGTCTGGTGGAAATGTTTTTATCAGTTGCGTTGAGGGACCAGCTGACCAAATTCTTTCCATTCCATGTTCTCCTCCTGCTTTTTACCTCCCTCTCTGTGAATCAGAGCGGCTCCTATTTTTTTTTATACACATCTTCCAAAAGGAAAACTACTGTTTTGGCTCTGACCATATGGACTTTTGACACAAATTACAAAATCTGTTCAACAAAGAGACAGGGTCCTGGAGAACCCTCATCTGCTCGGTCAATACGCATGCAGCTGGATATATCTTTGGGGTTGATGTTCCATACCTTTGCTATTGAACGAGGACGTCGGAATTGTATATATTTGGATTTATAACAGGTTTCGTGTTTGGAATAGTCTAGATCCTGGTTTATCAACATACAAAGAAGACGGCAGCAGCTAATTTGGACCTCGTCAGGCTGCTGTCTATGTGAAGGTCTGGTTCGTGCTGGAGGACTCAAAATCAGCTGATTTACGAGTGAAACCGTAAGTTGGAAGTGATTTGAATCGCAGGCCACCTGCGGCTTTGGAACTCACCAGCATGGAATTTACCTTGAAGAGGCTCGTAAGCACGGACCAGTAGGATGCACCCTAATCTGGCCATTTCAGACATTGGAAGTCAGTACAGATTTGAAGGCTGACAAGAAAAAAAAATAGTCTGCCTGAATAAGTCAACAATTGTGGTTGTCTTAATCTGACTCCCCGGTCGGCCTCGAAACAAGCCTGTGTGGAGGTTTATCAGAACTGTGCCTGCTGACCATCATCTTTATCAGGACAATGGACTATAAGTGCTTCATGGACCGCCTTGTCATAAATGCATATATAACGTGTTCATAAATGTGCTTGCTAGCAGTTTTTTAATGTCTTAAATCGTGTCCTGAAGGTGTGAAAAGATCTTTTTTTGTAATGCCACTATCCTATCCTCATGGCTTGGCCCTTTTTTCTATCTGAAAAATGTATTCTGAAAAGAATAAGAAGGCTGCGCTATATAGCAGCAGCTTTGTACACTCCGCCCATCTTTCGGACGACTGTACGTACATGTTCTCGTAGATCAGTGCAATGAAAATAAAGCTTATTCTGATTATAATACTCTGTGATGGACTTGCAACCTGTCCAAGGTGTACTCTTCCCCTCACACAGTGATTGCTGGACATGGACACCGGCGATCCCCGTGACCCAAAATGGAAGAAGTGGGTAAAAGATAATGGATGCATAATTTATAATATATATTAGCCGAGCCACACTGATGCACACATTTCAAAATGTTATTTCCATCCAATCTGTAATAAACAGTAATTTGCCTTTATTTTTATTTGGGTTTTAGTTCCATCAAAACAGTTCATTAAAACATGAATTGCTCATCTGTATTTTTGGTTTTTGCCCATTGTGTATTGCACACTAATGTGGATGGTTTTCAAATTTTAATTTTAGTGCCTCTCACATGCATGCAAATGGGAACTTGTGTGGAAAAACAACACACAAAAAAATAAAAAAATATTATTTCACATTTGTTGTATCATGTACCCATGACATACAAAACCTTTCAAAAACACCACCCACTATCACTATGGGAAAACCCACAAAACTAAATTTGTATTTTTTGTATGTCAAACTATTTTTTTCCCCAAGCTTTTTCACAGTTATGTCTTTATTGTCATTGCATTACAGTATATAAAAAGTACTCAAAAATTAAAAGAACTCAACAAGAAATGAGTACACTTATATGTTATTTTCCAAAAAACACAGATCAACTTGGCCATGACATTGTGTACAATATTAAAACACATAATTTACTTACCTTTATTTAGTTTTCCAGTGCAGCGCTTCAGGGCCCTGCAACATCTTTTTGAGTACAGTGAAAACATGCTGGGAAGGATTAGGTATTATTACTGATAATTCTGTAGTCCTTGCTGTGACAGTCCGTCAAGGGGGAAAGGTGGTCCAGTTTTAGTTTTTTTGTGCAGTCTTTGCCTTTCTTTGAACAGCTTTAAACTGTGTGTGCTGAAAATATAAAAATGTATAGACAATGATAAATAGTGTAAAAAAAATAAAAAGATACAATATGGCACCTGTTGGCAAACTAGTATACAGCAATCTATAACAATGGCCCAGACAAAGACCTTGTTTTAACTGTGACCTTGACTTTGTAGCTATGGTGATGGCACATGGTAAATTAAGTTTTGTTAATTACCTCGAGTAGATCAGAAGTTATGGGTGGGACAAAAAGTTTACAGACGAACAGAGACTATGCCATAATAAATTAATTTTCAATGGCTGTGTGAAAAAACTACCCTTGCTTTTGAAGAATCTCTACCCATTTTCAGAATCATCTTCTTTTATACATTGTTATGGTGACATTGTGGATCAGTTGGCAGAACTGTTGCCTCTTAGCAAGAAGGTCACTGGTTCAAATTCCGGCCCATAACCGTTCTGGGTGGAGTTTGCATGTTCTATCAGAGCATGCATGGGTTTTCTCTGGGTCCTCTGGTTTCCTCCCACAGGCCAAAAACATGCATGTTAGGCTGATTGGTAACTCTAAATTGTCCCTAGGTGAGACTGTGAATAGCTGTTTGTCTCATTTGTCTCTGTTTCCCTGTGATGGACATGTGACCCATCCTGGGTGTACCATGCCTCTCACACAGTGATAGCTGGATATCAGCACCAGTGACCCCCATGACCCAAAAAGGAAGAAGCAGGTAAAGTTAATGGATGGATGGAATGTCTATATCCATACCTAGTGAATGGGCATTTGTATGTTTGCAATGCTTTAGTTGTTTCAAGAATCTCTCAAAACACAAACATAATCGGAAATGTAGTCAAAGTCCCAAGACAGAGGGCGCAGATGAAGTTAGAGCACAGAAGTGTCAGGTGTACACAAGTACAAGTGCAATGACGAATGGTTTCCACAGTTCAAAGGTCATCTCTGAGGGCCCCAGAGTGCTTGTTGTCAAAGGACTGTCGAAAAATGAGAAAAGCCTTTTGGCTTGTTTGAAGTTAGCTAGTTATCTGACAGTTTGATTCAAGTATTTTTGACAGAAAAAAGGAACATGTAGCAACAGTATTTAAGCATATTAGGTGTTAGCGGGGATGCTATTGGATGCTTTTTAAGCTAGTGATACAAAGTAAGGATGCACGCTATTGGATTTTTGGCTGATATGCCGATATGTTAAAACTTATTCAGCCGATAACAATGCAGACACTGATATTGTATATACGTTCCTTTGTCAGAACATAGCCCACTTATTTAGGCTTAATTGCTACAAAAATTGCGCAACAGCTGTAAGATCTGGTGACATATATTCAGTAACAGCCATATGATATGCATAGCACTTTAACTTTTAAATGTAAAGTGTTAAATGTTATTTATTAGCATTAGTCACCTGCGATGCTGTCTCACTTGTGGAGGTTTGTTCCAGGTTCCTAGGTGCAATGTGGGATCCGTTGCACTTATGTGCATGAAGGACAGACTTTTTAAGTTCAAAGTTTTTGTCTATCCATTGTGCCGTAAGATTAATCATGCTAACGGGCTAACACGACGTCCAAATGTCTGTGGTAAAACTCACCCAACAAGTCGTGATATCGGCTATTAGCTTCTCAATGGCGTCGGAAATGACGGCTTGTAACTCGGGTAACGTTACGTCGGAATGTAGCGAGGCTCAACGTAGTCCATAAATCTTCGGAATCCAACATCCTCACCAACGAAAAATAAAACTTCCACATGCCAACATTTAGAATTTTCCTCTCCGCCATGAGATCAGGTAGGCGCATGTGATATCGCGTTGCAGTGCCGCTGCAGGCAAAAACAGTGCCTTTTATATCTGCGAGTTATTTTAATGGAATGGCCGATTTAATGCTAATATCGGCCGATACTGATATCATGCCGGAAATAGCTTGCATCCCTAATACAAAGTGAAGAGTTTATGATACATTGCACAATACAGCAGTGTCACAATACCTTATAAAAGCAAAAAGAATGTCTAATTGAACGAAACGGGGTTAACAAAAACCCTCACTTGTCCAAATGTTCCCTAAAGACTTTTATTAAAGGATTTAGTTTTCTCTAAATGTATTGTTTGCATTTATTTTTAAATAAAGGGTAAATGAAAATGTATATTTTTTTTGTCCCAATGAAACCAAAAGTCTAAAACAGAATTTTATGATTATTATTTTTACATTTTTCCAGCCTGACTTCTGCCCCAGTACACATATCTGGGTTTATGCCGATGCTCAACGTAGTCCATAAATCTTCGGAATCTGACATATTCACCAACGAAAAATAAATCTTCCACACCGCCGACATTTTTAATTTTCCTCTCCGTCATGAGATCAGGTAGGCACACGTAACATCACGTTGCACTGCCGCTGCAGGCAAAAACCATGCCTTTCAGCAAGTTATTTCAATGGAATGGCCGATTTAACGCTAATATCGGCTGATACCAATAGCATGCCGGAAATTTCTTGCATCCCTAATACAAAGTGAAGAGTTTATGATACATTACAAAATACAGCAGTGTCACAATACCTTATAAAAGCAAAACAAATGTCTAATTGAACGAAACGGGGTTAACAAAAACCCTCACTTGCCCAAATGTTCCCTAAAGACTTTTATTAAAGGATTTAGTTTTCTCTAAATGTATTGTTTGCATTTATTTAAAAAAAAAGGGTAAATGAAAATGAATTTTTTTTGTCCCAATGAAACCAAAAGTCTAAAACATAGTTTTATTATCATTATTTTTACATTTTTCCAGCCTGACTTCTGCCCCAGTACACATATCTGGGTTTATGCCGATGCTCAACGTAGTCCATAAATCTTCGGAATCTGACATATTCACCAACGAAAAATAAATCTTCCACACCGCCGACATTTTTAATTTTCCTCTCCGTCATGAGATCAGGTAGGCACACGTAACATCGCGTTGCACTGCCGCTGCAGGCAAAAACCATGCCTTTTATATCAGCAAGTTATTTTAATGGAATGGCCGATTTAACGCTAATATCGGCCGATACCGATATCATGCCGGAAATTTCTTGCATCCCTAATACAAAGTGAAGAGTTTATGATACATTACACAATACAGCAGTGTCACAATACCTTATAAAAGCAAAAAGAATGTCTAATTGAACGAAACGGGGTTAACAAAAACCCTCACTTGTCCAAATGTTCCCTAAAGACTTTTATTAAAGGATTTAGTTTTCTCTAAATGTATTGTTTGCATTTATTTTTAAATAAAGTGTAAATGAAAATGAAATTGTTTTTGTCCCAATGAAACCAAAAGTCTAAAACAGAGTTGTATTATTATTATTTTTACATTTTTCCAGCCTGACTTCTGCCCCAGTACACATATCTGGGTTTATGCCGATAACAATTCACAAATCTTTATATATATATATATATATATTTTCCCCCAGTATAATCTGGATTAAGATGCAGATGATTGCCATCCAGGCCATAAATCCCATACTTGAACAAAGAAGCAATTTATCACAGCAATGCATGAACTCCTTCGAGGGTGCGAGCTGTGAAAACACACAGGCAGTACATTTCTACAAGACTGTACGGTCGAAGATTGTCAAACAAACCTTTGCATGTTTTTTGAAATTTATTTATTCTTTAAAAAAAATTTATTTCAGCAAGAAGAGCAGCATATTGCTCTAAAATTCTTAAACCCCAAACTGCCAGTTCGGACTGTCTAAAACGTATCTTTAGCATACCGAGCTTTACTTTAGTACCTATGCTCTTCAATAAATATCTATAATGAACACAACCAGGTCCCAGAAGAGCACCAGCGGCCACAGATGGGGAAGAGAGATGCACCAATTAAGAAGAAAGGACATCAATTCGATGTATTGTGAGCTTGATGGAACAGAACACAGAAGTGCTGCATACTGATCTAATATTACATCTCTGCAGGGCACTTGAGAACAGCATGCTTGCAGTAGGTAAGCCGATTCTTCTACCGCAGATACAAATGCCATATTGAGCGTCCCCCTGTTGTTCCCGTGCACCTGAGAAACTCCTCTCATCTCGGAGGCTTCTCTTGTTACTTTTGACTGCTGTGTTGACGGATTCCCCAGATTCTTGCTTCAGTGCCTCAAGTCCTATGGTTCGTGGTTATTAAAAAAGAAAAAAGATTCATCCATCGGTGGCTGAGTAGCTGATGTATGTTGAAACGTGCATTTCTCTCTGTGTATTTTGTCAACCTTTTTGAGTTACCTGTGGAAATGCTCGTATGGATTTTCATTTCGCTGCTTGGGCTTTATTGCTTCTCTAAGGAATCCAAGCGGGGGAAAAAAAGCAGAATACATATTGTCTATAAAACTGTACCTTGTGTGGCAAATCTTCCCTGTCAGCAAATACAGACTTAAATCTACCTTTCCTTTTCTTGCTTTCTGGAAAAAGTCAGGAACACAACGCTACGCCTTTGTGTCCCTATGAGTAATGGAAGAACTTTGGGGTCAAGTTTACCTACCTGCTAGTGAAAATGGTTACTTGGCATGCCTGTTGGGTGGGCTCTGGCTATCCAGGTGTGCAAAGCAAATGGCCTCTGACCTGTATTCATCCTCAGGGCTTCTGGGGGATCGGTGTATAGCAAAACTGAACACTTGTTCTTGTGTCTTAATTTAAATGAAGTGTTTCCATTGGCCGTTCATTCCGACTGATAAACCGTTGCTTCTTGCGGTGTGCACCTGAGGCGCAACCTTGTCCGTTTCATAAAAGCAGAAGTTTGGAAGAATTTCTTCAGAGGTGTAATGTTGATCTATTGGGTTATTGAGTCAAAGCCGTTTAGTTTAAAGCTCTAAGAAACACGAAAGGACTGGGAAGCATCAAACCAAATGGATGTATTCAAAGTAGGATTATTTATTTTGCAGTAGTAAAAAGAGATATAGAGGCCAGAAACTGCAAATAAAACTTTTTTGTTCAGTCCAAGGCCACGGTGATCCAGAGAGACCTTGCTCGGAGTCAAAATGTAACATAATGTGGGTATCTAGCTACTTGGAGAACAGAAGGCAGTTTGTACAAATAGACAATACACAATCAAACCTTTGCAAAAAAAATTGTGGAGTCCCACAAGGCTCAATAATAGGACCTAAGCTTTTTATTTTGTATATAAATGATCTGGTGAAGGTGTCTGCATATCTGCGGTGTGTTCTTTTTGCTGATGATACCAACTTCTTTTGTTTTGGTAGTGATTTGAAGCAAATTATTGAGTTGCTAAAAAATGAGATTGTTAAATTACAAACTTGGTTTGGATTAAACAAGTTATCATTAAACTTAGACAAAACTAATTATATGTTATTTAGTAATAAAAAACTGATAATTTTCTATCACAATTGATGGTGTCGAGCTACGTAGAGTAAATGAGGTGAAATTCTTGGGTGTAGTTATTGATGACAAGATGTCATGGAAACAGCATATAAATTCTGTTAAAATTAAGTTATCTAAATCTATTGCTGTGTTGTATAAACTAAAAGACTTGTTGAATGATAGGGCTCTTTATTTACTGTATAATTCAATCTTTGTTCCACATTTAATTTACTGTCTGGAGGTTTGGGGGAAAGCTTGTAAAACTATAACAAACTCTATTTTTATTTTACAGAAGAGAGCTGTGAGAATTATTTCTAGAAAACCTTATTGTCATCCCTCAAATATATTATTTAAACAACTGAAAGTACTGAAGTTTTATGATTTGGTGGACTATAATATTTTGTTAGTAATGTATAGGGCTCATAAGAATATGCTACCCTCAAATGTTCAAATGTGTTTCATTAAGAGAGAAAGCTGTTACAGTCTAAAGGGAACTGGAATTTTTGTAAAGCCAAGGTATAGGACCAGTTTAAAGGGACGGTTTATTTAAAATAAGGGAGTCGAATTATGGAATGTTTTGGGAAATGATGCTAAAGATGTTAACTCTGTGATTAAATTTAAAAAAATAATCAAATCTAAATTGTTGACAAAATACTAAAGATGGATGAACAAAATACTAAAGCTTTAGTTAAGCGTCTAATGTACTAGTTATTGTTGATTGTGAAAATTACTCTTTTCATCTGTTATTTCTATAATGATTATGTTTTGAATTGATTGTTTGAAATTGTTTTGTTTTTGAAAAAAAAGGGGCAGACATAATAAGAATTCTTCTTCTTTCTGCCACCTTTCATTTTATGTATTCTTTCTTTCGCATATGTTTGTAACATTTTTCTTTATTTTTATGTTTCAATGTAAAATGAATAAATTTAATTAAAAAACTATTTTTTTTAAATGTCTACCAATGTTATGAGACATGGTTGATTGAATTTGTGTAGACAATGTCTATTTGAGTGTGTCTGATAAGGTCCCTAACTAGAGGAGTGCACATATTTTTTGAGATACAGATTTGGCAACTGTCTGAACCATGTCCAACCGTGTTATGATTGTCCAAATTAATCTTCTAGTTGTTCTTTTTTGCTTATGAAGTAAAGACAAACGGGTTCAACACATGCAATTGAAAGTAGTTTTTCAGGGACTCAAAATAACAAAGAAATTCAAATATAGCTTGGAAAAGGATTGTGAAGGCTTAGCTCTTTATTGGCAAAGGTATTGAATTCCTCCATAGCTCAACACTAACAGTCAAAGCAAACTCTGAGACTGCATCAATATTAAGTTCTGCTGGAATAGCTTACAGCATTCTGAATGAAACCAATATTTCAAACGGAGGACAAACAAAAAAAACAGACATGGCAGGATGCTGGTGACATTAAAGTGACTCTGAGTGAAACAAACTAGCAGTACTTTTATTGCTGCATGTGCTGGTACTTTCGATAGTTTGATTGGATCACACATCAGGAGTCCTAATTCAGTCAGTTGTGCTAGAAGGCAGGTTAAGGAGGCAAGCAAGCATAAATCCAGGACAAGGATGTGCAGAAAGACAGAGATGAAATGATCTGGGAGAGTAGGGTTGCACATCTCTGGTTCATAGTCGATACGACAAGTAGCTTGACACAATGTAAATGAAAGGCAGGTTGACCTTTCACAAAAGGGTCTTTCATAACTGCTTAGAAAAATCATGTGGCAATGCCATTCAATATTGCTGTAAACAAACAGTCTCATTATTACAACAGCGGTAATGACAGTGCAATAGATTAACTGTGGTAAGAAATTATGTTACTGGGAGTATAGGTGAAGTAAAACCCTGTCAAACTTTTTTTATAGCTCTTGTTCGGCTTAGAATCAAGTGATCTATGTTAGTTTTCATGTTGGACAAAGTTTTTTTTGTTTTGTTTAACACAACGTTGTGGGATTCCTCCTAAAAGTTGGACGTTTGTCAAAGTCAGCAAAGAAGTTTGTTTGTCCTCAGCAATGGGCTGTACAAATCTTCAGGGAGACGGACCTGAGATGACCACTTGAATTAGAAACCGTGTTTCCATCTATTTTCATTTCGAATTTTGAGCTAATTTTTGAAATCTCGCAAAAATGTAAACACAAATTAATGCGGATCAGAAGTGTTTCCATCAACTGGCTTGAAGCGCATCTACCATGCCACGCACAGCGTCATTACGTCAGACGTCAGCGTTACGCATGTCTACAGTAAACAGGAAGTAGCGGTTGAAAACAGAACCCGACCACACATCTCGGCAAAATGGAGAGAATATTTCAGGTATGTGTTGCTATCGGGCAAGTTGTATTTATTCTGTCATGCCAACTAGTTTTAGCGATGTTACATGTTGTCCGGAGCGGAAACAGCTGATCAGTCACATGACGTAAATGTTCGCTACGGCAGAACTGAGTCGGCAAATCTGTTTCCATCTGTCGTTTTGCGCATCAGCTCTGTTTCGAAACCCCCAAAAACCACCTCAAGCGAGCGTATCAACTTTTGAGCGAATTAGAGGAAGTTAACTCGAATTTTGCCGTTTCCATTCAGCTTTTCTGATGCGATGCTTCAAAATGCGCATCTAGAAACCTTGATGGAAACACGGCTATTGAATTACTTGAATATTAAGAGGAAATAAAAGTAATAAGGGTTTTTGTCATAGCTTTCTGTTCCCAGGAACCAGCTTCCCTGTGTAAGAGTACCACCGTCTGCAGCCACCCTCTCCAAGATTGTCGTTAATTACCACCAGCTGTTGACCATCAACCTGATAAGACTACACCACCTAATGCTGCAGTAGAGTGTGCGTACATTTTTGACCTTTTATGGACACCATTGTACATGCATAAACTATCACCACATGTCCCAATACATACTGCTGATATTCAAGGTTGGTGTTTGACTCTAGTCTTTTGGGTCTTTACGCCTGCTTTTTATGTAGACCTTTATATACAAATGTATTTACTTTGTATAAACTAGTTGTATATGTAGTTTAGTTGTATATGTGTAGTCTAGTAGAATGAAAGTCAGCCGTAGTAAGACAGAGTACAGGTGTGTGAATGAGATGGAAGCTGGTGGAACAGTGAGGCTCTAAGGAGCAGAGGTCACATAGGTGCAGGACACCAAGTACTTGGGGTCCACTGTCCAAGAAAATGGGAAATATGGTAAAGAGGTGAAGAAGAGAGTCCAGGCAGGATGGAGTGGATGGAGAAAAGTTTCAGGAGTGATTTGTGACAAAGGGTGTCAGAAAAGGCCAAAGGAAAAGTTTACAAGACAGTGGTGAGACCAGCTGTGTTGTATGGTCTGGAGACAGAGACATGGACAAAAAGACAAGAGACAGAACTGGAAGTGGCATAAATGAACTTCGTAATCTTATCTGCCAATCTTCTTCTGTGGTTGAAAACGGACAAATCAAGGAGAACAGAATAAAACCAATGTGTGCATTAGATGAGGGTCCTTAGTGACAGTAACAAATATACACAACAGTAAAACATAGATTAGATGCTATCATATCGGAAGAAGACATGAACATATCTAGACAACAATGCATCACAAAATATGTATTAATAGAAAAGCAGAATAAATCTTGTTTCTACAAAACAGTACATTGTGTGGCATATCTTCCCTGTCAGCAAATACAGACACCGTTTTTTTGCATTTTCTGGAAAAGGTCAAGAACATATGCTCTACACAAACTTTTGTAATCCTTATGAGTAATGGAAGAACTTTGAACAGCAGGTAGGTAAGCATGACCCCAAACTGGTCACTTGGGTGGACTCTGGTTGCCAAGGTATGTAAAGCAATGACGTCTGACCTGTAATCAACCCCAGGGCTTCTGGGAGAATAGTATACAATAAAACTGAACATTTGTTCACGGGTAAACAAATTCCACTGGACGTTCATTCCGAAGAGTCTAACCAGAAGTTGGCATATATATTTCTAGGCAACAAAATACTGGCATTGATATCTATGAAAGGGTCAAATAACAAAACATATACAGGTAGTCGCCAACTTACGAACGAGTTCCGTTCATTCGCGCCATCGTAACTTGAAAATCGTCATAAGTCGGAAAATACGTCCAAATGGGACCTCATACGTACAGTACTGTATTTTACCAAGCACTTAGCCTATCCTAACATAGTACCCTACATAATTATCAAAAAACACATACATTTGGAGCCATAATGAAGGGAAAAAAGAGTTAATAACCTACTGGGAGCTGGTGAAGCGCCTGTTAGCATGTTAGCTCGTTGCTCAGTTGTAGCCCCTCTGCCTCGTAAACCTCCGGTCCAAACAAAGGTCTCCTGTACTTTTCCACACGTGGTCCAGAGTTTTGGTGAACTTAGAATCGCTTCTCTGTTTTTTGCAGATGATGTGGTCCTGTTGGCTTCATCAGATCGTGATCTACAGCTTTCGCTGGAGCGGTTTGCAGCCGAGTGTGATGCGGCCGGGATGAGGATCAGTTCCTCCAAATCCGAGGCCATGGTCTTGAGCCGGAAAAGGGTAGCATGCCCTCTCCGGGTCGGGGAGGAGGTCCTGCCCCAAGTGGAGGAGTTTAAGTATCTCGGGATCTTGTTCACGAATGAGGGAAAACTGGAGCGTGAGATCGATAGGCGGATAGGTGCAGCATCCGCAGTGAAGCGGGCGCTGTACCGGTCTGTCGTGGTGAAGAGAGAGCTGAGTCGAAAGGCAAAGCTCTCAATTTACCGATCGATCTACGTTCCCACCCTCATCTATGGTCATGAGCTTTGGGTTATGACCGAAAGAACAAGATCTCGGATACAAGCGGCTGAAATGAGTTTTCTCCGCAGGGTGGCTGGACTCTCCCTTAGAGATAGGGTGAGAAGCTCAGTCATCCGGGAGGGACTCGGAGTAGAGCCGCTGCTTCTCCACATCGAGAGGAGCCAGTTGAGGTGGCTCGGGCATCTGGTTAGGATGCCTCCTGGACGCCTCCCTGGTGAGGTGTTCCGGGCATGTCCCACCGGGAGGAGACCCAGAGGAAGACCCAGGACACGCTGGAGGGACTATGTTTCTCGGCTGGCCTGGGAACGCCTTGGGATTCCCCCAGAGGAGCTGCTCCAAGTGGCTGGGGAGAGGGAAGTCTGGGCCTCCCTACTTAGGCTGCTACCCCCGCGACCCGACCCCGGATAAGCGGACGACAATGGATGGATGGATGGTCCAGAGTTTTACAGTAAGGTCTGTTAGCATGTTAGCCCCTCCTAACCTCCTCTGCCTCTGGTCTGCTTGTAAACAATGAGGTCTCCTGTAATTTTCAGCTGTAATCCTCCGCCCGTGGCCGCTAAGGTACACTCTCCCCCCTCCCTCCTGTAAATTTCCGCCTCCGCTGAGTTTCGGTACCGTATTTTTTGGTGTAAAGGCGCATAAACCGTGTAACTCCAAACAATGCTTTTCAATGGGAGGGCGTTTGTAACCGCGAAACGTCGTAAGTTGAGGCCGTCATAAGTCGAGGACTACCTGTACATAATAATAATTTTTAAAAAGAGTTCTAGCGCTCTAGAATTTAAGGAAACCTAAATTAAGGCAGTTTCTAGAAAGGTTCCAGTCAACTCACACAGGTATTGTTTGTGCAAAAATCCATCCATCCATTATCATTTTACCTGCTTCGTCCTTTTCTGGTCACGGGGTCACTGGTGCCCGTATCCAGGCCCCCTGGCTGGGATTTGATCCGCGACCTTCTTGCTGAGAGGCGGCACCTCTACCAACTGCGCCACCATGCCGCCTTGTTCACAAATCTGTTGCGCAAATGTCCGCAACGCGAAAGCCGTGTCATGCGACTCATGCAAGAAGTTGGAAAGCTTTGCAAACATTTCAAGACCTTTTGGAAGCTCTCTCTCAATCCCCATTTGCACGTTGCTACCAGCAGTGGCGTCCTAATAAGATTTTATCTTATGGCGCATGAATGTGGAATTAAATAATAAACAGCATCAGACCCAAGGAGCTTCTGTTCCGACTGATCTACTGTATTGCAAAGAAGAAGACACAAGTTCCCTAATGGGTTCTTTATACTGTATCCAAACTTCAGTTCGTTATCACAAAACATTGTGCATGTACATTTCTTACAAATGCATGATGGATTGACATAAATTGCATATATATTTTTAAAAACACGTCTTTCGTCAAGTTTTTCTTCAAAGTCCTGCTGGTCGTAAAATATTCATGTTGATTTTGCTGGCAAGACGAACCAACCTAATTTAAATAAACACAAGTGCTCATCTTGAGACTAAATAAAAACTCCAAAGATTTATATTTTCATGGTTGTTTGGTGGCAGATTCATCCCAAAGCTTTCTAAAAGAGATTTTCAATTTGACAGGTTCATCGTTGTCACCACGTCCTATGATTTGGAAAGGATCTTACAGCTGTCATCAGTGGATTACATGGATAAAAACTTCTTGGAAAATAAATCAAGCCTATTTTTTTAAGCTCAGGTAGATGGGTATGTCAGAATGCCAGTCGATGTAAGAAAACGTGTTTAAACATATTTAACTGCTTCTATTCATGTCGAAGGGCGGAAAAGGTAAAGCCAAGACGCTCATTGTTACGAGATAAATCCTTTGCTGTTCAGACAATAAACAAGAAAGAAAACTTTGGACATTCTGTTTGGATGTGGCTGATTTTTGCAGATAAAACGTGATCCTTTTAGCGAGCCTCCCAGCCACATGCTTGCGATATCCAAGTGGATCGCGTGATGTGGGCTCCGCATTTGCGAGGTACAGATCAGGATCTGCGAGGGAAACGAATAGCTCTGGGACTGTATTAGTCCCAAAGATTTGATATCTGGAATAAAAGCTGGCACAAACAATCCCCTGATCTCCATACTCATCATCGTCTCTTGTTTGGTGCACCAGCCTTGAGGCGTTCTTGTGTTTCATTCCCGCACTAGCTACCACCTAAATTGCAGCTGTTTGCACACACATGTGCTGACATGAGCTAAATAGTCAGTAACCAGGATATTTGTTTTTCTCAAATGACAGCCTGGTTTTATTTTTTACAAGCTCAACCCTCTGACACTGTAAAACAGTGTAATATGTCATGCATAGTTGTAAAATACTGATGCACAGAGGTGATGGGGACTACATTATTTGTATTGAGGAATCAAACAAATGGTGAGTGTATATTGAATGGTCATTTTTAATGTAGTAAGTGTCTTACCTCCATCAGATGCTAGAAAATCCAAAAACTTTAGTTTTTTAGGAAAATGCTTTAGACATGTTACAGCTTGCATGATTACGGAAGCTTAGTGCTGCCACCTATTGAAAAAAAATTGGGGGGGCTTATGTAGCAATAACGTGATACGTATGTAGTAATTACGTGATACGTATCACGTAATTACGTGATAATATGTAGTAATAACGTGATACGTATGTAGTAATTACACTGTTAAAAGTCATACTCTCCATTAGTTATCATAACGTTTTTCTATAAGTTACTTCCAATTAACATAATGAGTTATGTAATTTCAACTTAATTTCATGCGTTATTGGCATTTCAACTCAAGGTTGTGAGTCACGTCTGTGAAACATAAATTTAAATGTGCGAACTTAATTTGAAAATCTGAGTTTTAAAATAGTAACCGGATCTTATAAAAACTGATCACCACTAGCAATATTAATGCGAGATAAAAAATAGTGCCGGAAATTCGCTCTTTATCTGAATTGGGACTAAATATGATGTAATATTTAGTCAGACTTTATAAAGTTCTCCATCCCAGTTAGAATTGCATATTAAATGAAGAAGAGGACCACCTGACCAGATTAAGGAGTCGAAAGCAAAGTCGCGGATGAATACCATTTTTTCCAAGACCTGGATCCGGCGCAAGGTCGTTCAAATTCGGCGCGCGGGGAATATGTTGGAATAATAGAAACAAGGTAAGCTGCATTTGTTGTTAAAATATGTTGTTAAGAGATAAAAGTTCGTGTCTCTGTTACATGTTTAAACACAGGACATAAAACAACAGCTTGCTAACTGTCGAGGGCAGGAGTTAATTAAAGCAGATGAACGCAGTATGCTTTCGGTTGCGCTTATAGAACTTTTCTTAAGAGAAAATACAAGCAGCTACCATGATTTTTGTATTGTACACCCTCAGAAGCACATATGTGGCGCTTGGTCAAAGTTTTGCTTCGACGTGCTGACTGCAGATGAGTTTGCAGCTTCGGGAAAAGGTTGTGCGTCAGGGATTAGTCATGTCCCTTGTCAGGAATTAGTCGTGTCCCCCTGCGTACCGTTTTTTTTCTCCCACTTGTGTCCCTTGTCACAGGAACTAGTCGTGTCCGCCTGCGTACCTTCGTTTTTGTTTTTCACTTATTAAATGTCGTGTACCTTGTCAGGAATTAGTCGTGTCCCCCTGCGTACCGTTTCGGTTATTTTTTTCACTTATTAAACGTTATTAACGGGAAAATATGCGCCACGGAAATAAAATTCCTAGGCGAGTTTCAGCACGGCGCTATTATCTTGTAGCACGTGTAGCATTAGCAGCCCTAGCTTCTCGCTGTGGTCTCGTGTTTGTTAACGTTATGGCTTCCTTGTTAAAAGACGAAGGCAAATTCAAAGTTGTGTGTGTGGACGTTTTTTCACGGAGATTAGGTCTGTTTGGACCAAACGTGAACATTTTCTAGAAGCAAGAAAAGCAGCTTGCAAACATCGCTAAAACTAGCAGCATTTAAACAACCTTTAACAGGTAAATCAGATCGGTCCAGATCAATAACACAAACTGTATGATCTAAAAAAGCTCAGTCTGGTCCTCTGGACATTCAAAAAAATAAAACAAAGCAAAAAATATGTAGAAACGTTTCGTCTGAGCTTTTTTAGATATTTCTACATGGATTATTGACCATGCATCAGGGTACAAACTGTATGAGTTTTTAAAGCTCTGGATCTACAAAAACATGTCTGTATGTTGTTGATCTGCAGGCTTTAAAGTACCTGAGCCTCGCTACAACATCCCCATCATGTCAACACTTCAGCCAAAAAGTTCATCACTTTATGAAAAAGCTAAAACTGATATTGTCAACAAGTCCTGGACCAGATTAAAGCTCTGCCCTGATGATGATGACCGAGAGATTCAACCACCTCAACCGATCAAAAAGAGGTATTGTTCTTTTATTATTATTATCTAATTTATCTTTTTTGTTTGTGGATTTGTGTGTTTGTGGATTTAGAAAAAGCATATGACAGGGTGCAAAGAGAGGACGTGTGGTATTGCATGAGGAAATCTGGAGTGGCAGAAAAGTATGTTAGACTGGTACAGGACATGTATGAGGACAGCAGGACATGTATGAGGACAGCAGGACATGTATGAGGACAGCAGGACATGTATGAGGACAGCAGGACATGTATGAGGACAGCAGGACATGTATGAGGACAGCAGGACATGTATGAGGACAGCAGGACATGTATGAGGACAGATCAGGACATGTATGAGGACATCAGGACATGTATGAGGACATCAGGACATGTATGAGGACATCAGGACATGTATGAGGATCAGGACATGTATGAGGACATCAGGACATGTATGAGGACATCAGGACATGTATGAGGACATCAGGACATGTATGAGGACATCAGGACATGTATGAGGACAGTAGGACATGTATGAGGACAGTAGGACATGTGTGAGGACAGCAGGACAAGTATGAGGACAGCAGGACAAGTATGAGGACAGCAGGACATGTGTGAGGACAGCAGGACATGTGTGAGGACAGCAGGACATGTGTGAGGACAGCAGGACATGTGTGAGGACAGCAGGACATGTGTGAGGACAGCAGGACATGTGTGAGGACAGCAGGACATGTGTGAGGACAGCAGGACATGTGTGAGGACAGCAGGACATGTGTGAGGACAGCAGGGCATGTGTGAGGACAGCAGGCATGTGTGAGGACAGCAGGACATGTGTGAGGACAGCAGGGCATGTGTGAGGACAGCAGGGCATGTGTGAGGACAGCAGGACATGTGTGAGGACAGCAGGACATGTGTGAGGACAGCAGGACATGTGTGAGGACAGCAGGGCATGTGTGAGGACAGCAGGACATGTGTGAGGACAGCAGGACATGTGTGAGGACAGCAGGACATGTGTGAGGACAGCAGGACATGTGTGAGGACAGCAGGACATGTGTGAGGACAGCAGGACATGTGTGAGGACAGCAGGACATGTGTGAGGACAGCAGGACATGTATGAGGACAGCAGGACAGTGGTGAGATGTGCTGTAGGAGTAACAGATAGCTTCAAGGTGGAGGTGGGAGTGCATCAAGGATCGGCTCTGAGCCCCTTCTTGTTTGCTCTGGTGATGGACCGACTAACAGATGAGGTCAGGCAGGAATCCCCATGGACTATGATGTTTGCAGATGACATTGTGATCTGTGGTGAGAACAGGGAACAGGTGGAAGAGAACTTGGAGAGGTGGAGGTATTCACTTGAAAGAAGAGGAATGAAAGCCAGTCGTAGTAAGACAGAGTACATGTGTGTGAATGAGAGGGAGGAGGTGGAACAGTGAGGCTACAAGGAGCAGAGGTCACAAAGGTGCAGGACTTCAAGTACTTGGGGTCCACTGTCCAGGAAAATGGGGAATGTGGTAAAGAGGTGAAGAAGAGAGTCCAGGCAGGATGGAGTGGATGGAGAAAAGTTTCAGGAGTGATTTGTGACAAAAAGGTGTCAGCAAAGGTCAAAGGAAAAGTTTACAAGACAGTGGTGAGACCAGCTATGTTGTATGGTCTGGAGACAGTGGCATTGACAAAAAGACAGGAGAAAGAACTGGAAGTAGCAGAAATGAAGATGCTGAGGTTCTCCTTAGGAGTGACAAGGATGGATAAGATCAGGAATGAGATCATCAGAGGTACAGCACATGTTGAACAACTGGGAGATAAAGTTAGGGAGGCCAGACTGAGATGGTTTGGACATGTCCAGAGGAGGGACAGTGGTTTGGACATGTCCAGAGGAGGGACAGTGGTTTGGACATGTCCAGAGGAGGGACAGTGGTTTGGACATGTCCAGAGGAGGGACAGTGGGTATATTGGTAGAAGGATGTTAGAAATGCAGCTGCCAGGAAAAAGCCAAAGAGGAGTATATAATAATAATAATAATAATCATTTTATTTAAAAGCGCCTTTCATGACACCCAAGGACACTTAACAAACCAACACAGTGAATACAGAGCAAACATTATCAGCGACAAATTGAAATATAAAATACATAAAGGATATAAAATGGAAGATAAAAATACATTTAGTAAAGTTAATGATAAGCTAGTCTAAAGAGATGTGTTTTCAGGGCAGTCTTGAACAGAGAAAGGGAGGTGGTGTTTCGAAGGTCGGGCGGTAGAGCGTTCCAGAGGTGAGGGGCAGAGCAGGTGAAGGCCCTGCTCCCCATGGTGGAGAGGCGGGCAGAGGGTACATGGAGTTGTAGTGAAGAGGAGGACCTGAGAGAGCGTGATGGGATGGAGATTTGTAGGAGGTCAGATAGATAAGGAGGGGCAAGGTTGTGGATAGATATATGGATGCAGTTAGAGAGGACATGAAGGTAGTTGGAGTGAGGACAGAGGATGCAGAGGACAGAGTGAGGTGGAGGAGGATGACTCGCTGTGGTGACCCCTGAAGAGGGAAAAGCCGAAAGAAGAATATCTAATTAATCTTTTTAATTTAAAATTATAATCTTATTACCGTAACTTGTTTTTTTTTTTTACCTCTTTGTGTTTTTTTCCAGTCTGGGACAAAGATAGCAGCTGACTTCTTCCTCTTCAGGGAAATTTGCCAGATCACCTGCAGCGAAGAAGTCTGTGATGACTGAACTCTGAACTTTTCCAGGGACAGGTGGGAGCAGGTCCAAGAAGAGCTTGTTGTGAGTAATGACAAATACAGCCACACTGCTGCTACTGTTGTTATTGAGATGATTTTCTCCACCACTGGAGATAATCACTGCAACTAGATCTGTACTTTTGGCAGAAAATGTGGACAAGTTGGTCTTTTTGGACAAAAACTTAAAACTTGATTATCGGTATTTCGATTGTAAACAGTCTGTTGCTGCTTATTGATCTGGTTCTGGCTGTTATTGTGTTTATTAAGATTTTTATTATTGTTAGTATAGTTTATTTACAGCAACCCCTCGAGTTACATCAGGGATAGGGACCTACGTGTGTGACTTAGGTCGATTTTGTCGTACCTCGCGGACCAAAAACACATGCCTGTCGTAGGTCCGCGTTTCTGACATAGGTCGCGGTTATACCGCTAACGGAGCGCCGCACACATATTTAATGGCATGAGACTGAACAAGCAGACATACTAAGGCCATAAACACGCACAGAACTGCACAATAAATAAAAAATATAATGTCTTACTTTGAGCCGGTGGCCCCGACTGCCAGGCGGACATTTGCGGCGAGCTCCCGGCCGCAGATGGATCCTCCGCGGCATGTCGGCTCGGTGTCTTCGCCTGTGTTAGCTGCTTTGTTAGCTGCTGTCGTTAGCATGTCGGGCGGCGTTGTGGCCGCCGATCGCGGGGCGATCCGCGGCTGCTCCTCCGGACCTGAGACGTCCACAGAGTTGACCGAGTGTTTCCAGCTAATTTATCCGTATGAGGCAACCCTGATCGGGCACACGGAGCCAGCTGACAGTAGCCTCTGGAGCTCCATCGCAGTACAGTTGTAAAATGGCGACCGGAAGTGGCGAGCGGAAACGACCGGAAGTTGCGTAAATACGATAAATTTCTAATCAAAACGTAAAATTAATAATTATACTTTATTTATAAAGCCATTTAAAACAACCACAGCTGCAACAAAGTGCTATACACATGAAATTAATAACTTTTAAACACACAAAAAAAAAAATAATAATAATTTTTTTTATTTTTTTTATCATATTTTTATTAAATATGATAAAATCGTAAGTCTGAGTTGCCGTAGGTCGCAGGTGTCGTACCTCGAGGGTTACCTGTATTGTAAAGAATGCTGTTTATTTAGATTAAAGATTAAATTAAGATTATATTACACATTAAACTGTATTCTGAATTGGACAGTAATTTATCAAGCGTTTGTCTTTGCTCAGGCTGGGCGCGTGCCCAAGAGTATAGCAGATCAGGGAGCTCCACCTCAGCTGCCTTTCTGGACTCACCTGCCCCTCCTCACTCACCTGTACCAGCATCACCAGCAGCTTCTGCATTACTTGCCCTTCCATAAAGGTAAAGATTTTTTTTTCTTTTTTCTTTCTATTTTTTAAATAACTCAGCTGACTCGCCTGTCCATCTTAACTCACTAGCACCTTCTGCATCACCTGTTCCTCCATAAAGGTAAAGACATTTTCTTTTCTTTTTATTTATTTATTTTTTAAATAACTCAGCTGCCTCTCCTGACTCACCTGTCCCTATTCACTCACTAGCACCAGCATCACCAGCACCTTCTGGATCACCTGTCCCTCCATAAAGGTAATGACATTTTTTCTCTTTTTTTAAATTTAATTTAATTTTATATAACTCAGCTGCCTCTCCTGACTCAACTGTCCCTCTTCACTCACACAGTACCAGTATCACCAGCACCTTCTGCATCACCTGTCCCTCCCTAAAGGTAAATACATTTTCTTTTCTTTTTTTATTTATTTCTTTTTGTTTTATAACTCAGCTGCCTCTCCTGACTCACCTGTCCCTCTTCACTCACCAGCACCAGCATCACCAGCACCTTCTGGATCACCTGTCTCTCCATAAAGGTAATGACATTTTTTCTCTTTTTTAAATTTATTTTATTTTATATAACTCAGCTGCCTCTCCTGACGCACATGTCCCTCTTCACTCACCAGCACCTTCTGCATCACCTGCCCCTCCACCTCAGCTGCCTTTCTGGACTCACCTGCACCAGCATCACCAGCACCGTCTGCATCATCTGCCCCTCCACCTCAGCTGCCTTTCTGGACTCACCTGCCCCCCTCACTCACTTGCACCAGTATCACCAGCACCTTCTGCATCACCTGCCCCTCCACCTCAGCTGCCTTTCTGGACTCACCTGCCCCCCTCACTCACTTGCACCAGTATCACCAACACCTTCTGCATCACCTGCCCCTCTACCTCAGCTGCCTTTCTGGACTCACCTGCCCCTCCTCACTCACCTGCACCAGCACCTTCTGCAGCTCCCGCCCACTAAGCTTTTCTCCCTCCCCTACAACGCCCCTTCCATAAAAGTAAGGACATTTTCTTCTCTTTTTTTTATAGTACAGTACACTACTATTTTTTTTTACTATTTTATTTCATTATTAAACGTACTGTGCAGTATTTTATGTGTTTTTTGATAATTGTTTAGGGTACTGTGTTAGCTAACCGCTTGGAAATAAAGTAATGTACATATTTATGGTACAGTATGTATACGCTTGTTTTGTCTCACGTTGAAAAACGGGTTTACTGCGTCGCATAGGAATGCATGTTCCGCGCCGCGCAGGAACGGATCTTCGTAAGTCGAGGACTACCTGTATGTGTGTTTATTTGTCAAAAAAAATATTTTTTGTCAGTTTCGGTCCTATAAATGTCAACACTTCAGCTTGTCTTGGACAAATGTTTTCTTTTACGTCTTGTATCATCTGCATTTGAAAGAAAAAGATCAAAATAAATGGTTGATATTTGAATTGGAAGTGTATTTGGTGTAATTATTTTAGAAAAATTGTGAACTTGGCATTCTTAGTGGAGAAAGTGAAATTTGGAAATGTTTGTTTACTTAAATTGCTATTTTAAGTTCAAAAGCTGCCTTAAAATCTTGAGTTAAATTAACTCAAAAAGGGAATTGGTATTTCAGTTTAACTTTAAAATGAGAGTTGAAAGTATATATAAATGTTTGTTACTTTAACAAATGAAAACAAGTTTTTATGAATGGATAATGTAAATTTGCAAGTTGTTTAAACTCAGAGTATGAAGTTCATACAACAAATAAACGTTAATTAGACAAGGGTATAACTTTAGTATTTGAGTTCAAATAGAATATGATTGTAATTTTACTTGACAAGAGTACTCAATTTTTGGAGAATGTATAATGTTCTATAGTTAGTCATTTCAACTTATGGTATCATATTTAAACAATGACTTATCATAAATTGGGCTACTTTTCTAGCTTGCCATCCTAAGTTGGAGAAAAACATTATTTGAAGTTGCGTTAACTTGTGGTTTTAAGGCAGCTTTTGAACTCAAGTTTTTAAGTCTAACCACCCTATTTATTTTAACAGTGTATGT
>JBBPBX010035166.1:0-10985 GCA_038048925.1 Garcialebias charrua
CGACCCGTGAGTTGACAGCATTTTTTGACTCGCTCAAATTAACCTCATTCGGGCACTGCAGCGCTAACCTGCTGCTAACGAGCTGCAGCAGGAGGAAGAGCAGCCGAAGAAACTCTGGGTTTAATTTAAATTCAGGAGGCGAGCCGCTCTGAGCGTGCAGCGTTGAGAAATGTTGGCGCTCCTCCTGTCAGACAAGCTGCTGATCTGCAGAGTCCTTGTTTAGAAGTGCAGTGATTTATATCAGTCTGCTGTTTACAAACCCACTCTGGGATCCATCAGAGCTGTTACCACACAGGAAGTGTTGCAACTCCCGTAGTTATTCCTCCCTGACGGCTCAGAGCGCAAGCTCGGCCTTTTCATTTAACTTCACTTCAAGCTTAAGAATGGAAAAGTCTGGAATTTAAAAATGTGAAAGGTGTACGAGCTCCCAACTGGTAAACATGGAAGTAAAACCTTATTTTGAAGGGACACTCGCTGTTTAAGTTTTTTATTTTTAATCCCCATCAGTAATATTGTTTTTTTTTTATTCTTCTGTTTAGTTCTTTCATACATGTTTTCGCTTTTGTGTTCGGCTTATGTTCAGCATTTTTGCATCAAAACGTTCAGCTCGTTCAGGAAATGCATTCTGTGTCTTGAAATTTTTTGGTAAATTTTACACTTTTAAAAATCTTTAATTTGAATGATTTTGGATTAATTGGGATTTTTATTTTGAGCAAATCTGAGCTTTTAGGTAACGTTGAGCTAACTTCAGCATTTTTAGTTTGGCTGTTTTTCCTTTTATGGAGTGTTGGCTCTAACATTTAGCCACATTTTGCAAATTTTGTCCTTTAGCTACTATTCAGCTAATTTTATCTTGTGGTGACTGCTGGCTTTGACTGTAGCCATAGTTTGCTAATTTTATTATTTAGCTACTATTCAGCTAATTTTATCTTGTCGTGATTACTTAATGTCTTTAACTATAAGCAAAACTATTGCTACAGTTAAAGACATCAAGCAATCACGTCAAGATAAAATTAGCTTCCTTTAGCTACTATTCAGCTAATTTTAATGTGTGGTTATTGTTTGCTGTCTTTAACTTTAGCCACAGTTTGCTTATTTTATCCTTTAGATACTATTCAGCTAATTTTATCTTTTGACTGCTGGCTTTAACTTTAGCCACAGTTTGCTAATTTTATCCTTTAGCTACAATTTGGCAAATTTAAACTTGTGGTTATTGTTTGCTGGCTTTAACTTTAGCCACAGTTTTGCTAATTTTATCCTTTAGCTACTGGTCAGCTAATTTTAACTTGTGGCGGTTGCTTGCTGTCTTTAACTTTAGCAATAGGTGTGCTAATTTTATCCTTTAGCTACTATTCAGCTAATTTTATCTTGTGGTGACTACTGGCTTTAACTGTAGCCATAGTTTGCTCATTTTATCCTTTAGCTACTATTTGGCTAATTTTGACTTGTGGTGATTGCTTGCTGTCTTTAACTTTAGCAATAGTTTAGCTTATTTTAACCTTTAGCTACTATTCAGCTAATTTTTACTTGTGGTGACTCCTGGCTTTAGCTTCAACCATAGTTCTTCCATTTTGGGTCCTGGGGGTCGCCGTTGCCCATGGCTAATTTTATCCTTTAGCTACAGTTTGGCTACGGTAATTTTAACTTGTGGTTATTGTTTGCTGGCTTTAACTTTAGCCACAGTTTTGCTAATTTTATCCTTTAGCTACTAGTCAGCTAATTTTAACTTGTGGTGGTTGCTTGCTGTCTTTAACTTTAGCAATAGGTTTGCTAATTTTATCCTTTAGCTACTATTCAGCTAATTTTATCTTGTGACTGCTGGCTTTAACTGTAGCCATAGTTTGCCAATTTTATCCTTTTGCTACTATTCGGCTAATTTTATCTTGTGACTGTTTGCTGGCTTTAGCTTCAGTCATAGTTTTCTAATTTTATCCTTTAGCTACTATTCGGCTAATTTTAACTTGTGACTGTTTGCTGGCTTTAGCTTCAGTCATAGTTTTGGTATTTTTAGCCTTTAGCTACTGTTGGGCTAATTTTAATTTTTAATGACAGCTTTGATGGATTTAGCTTTGGCTATAGTTTAGCAAAGTTTAGTATTTAGCTACAGATTGTATTGGGTCTAGTTTTTAGTTGCTGTTTTCTGGTTTCAGCTGCTGTTACTTTTAGCTCTTACCTACAGGCTCAGTTTTCCCTCTCCTTACAGCATCTAAAGGATCAATTTGAGTCCCTGTAAAGGTTTTAATTTGCTCGTGTGTGTAGTGGCCGACTGAACGCCTCATACATGACGTGCTCCCTCTCTCTGTGTGACTCATCTCAAAGTGGGTAGTAGCTGTCATCAGCTGCAGCGTCTCGTGTAGTTTGAAGCTTTTAAAACTCAAGGCTGAAGTCCGCCCTCGCCAGCAGAGCTGAAAGGAAGCGGCTCGTCTCCGTCGGCCGTATCGTCTGAGCGTCTGTCTGGCAGCAGTCGTAGAGTTTGTACTCGTTGATTCCTCTCAGGCTCTGCATCTGGACGGGTTATTTCTCTTTCAGCGTGACTCAGACGGGCTGTCTGGGTCTGAGCGCCGTTATGAATGTCTCAGGGTCAGCGGCGCTCTCCGAGGCCGCCGGCGCCAAAAAAAAACGCTCGCGGCTACACCTGCTCTGCTTACCCGCCTCTCTGTGAAACGACCGCCGTTACTGAAAGCAGAGCTGACACGTTTAACCTTTGTTTTTGCTAACTTTAAAACAACTGAAGCAACAAGTTGACTCAGTCACTCTTTCTGCAGCTCGTTCAGCTGTTACCTTTTTGTTTTTATTCTTTGCTGAACTTTATATACCGTATTTTCCGGAATATAGGTCGCGGCTTTTTAATCATTTTTGCATGCCCTGCGACCTATATTCAGGTGCAACCTATTTATGGCTTTTTATAAAATAAGCTGATTTGTAATAATTTATTAACAAAAATTAAACTGAGACACACTCTTACAATAATGTCAGCTAACAAATATATATTTTTTAGGTGTTTATCCTGCTAAAATTATTCATTTATTAAAGAAAAGTTCAGCTCAGACACATATTTGCTATAATTTTTATCAAACAAATAATTGTTTTTAAGTGTTAATCTTCTTAAAAGCCTTGCTGTGCGCTCCTGTGGAAGAGACATTTGCAGCAGAGCTAAACACGGTCCACATTTTGACGTAGGTGCGACCTATATTCAGGTGCGACCTATATATGGATTTTTCCAATTCTTTGGCAATAATTGGACAATGCGACCTATATTCAGGTGCAACCTATATTCTGGAAAATATGGTAATGGAAATCGTCAACAAAACGTCTGAGACGAAACGTTAAACCACAAAGTGAGTTCAGACTTTCAGTTTGACCTGACACAAGCAGCAAATGTGTCCTTAATGTCTCCTGGAGATTTGATAAAGTAATTTATCTCTAGCTTTATCTGGATTTTTTTTCTCTTTTCCAAACATTATTATTACCGTATATAAACTGTAGCCGATGGAAATAAAACAAAATACAGTTAAATAATGCTTTATCTGTGCCTCTGCAGGAGAGTTCGTATCGCTGCAACACCCAGGAATTTAACCAAAAGCCCCCCAAAAAATAAATATTTTGGAAAAATGTTAAACAAAATAAGCAAGCTTTCAAAATAACTAGGAAATGTGCAAACATTTGAATTTTATGAACAATATTATTTACAAAAGTATAAAGATTGTATTTAAATACACAGAAAATAATAACAAAAAATAAACAAAATCAGAGAATTTACTCATTATTTGAGCTCTTTAAAAGGCATTTCAAAATTAATTTGAGGTGATATAAACCATCTAAAACACATAAAGCAGACTCCTTTTCCACCTCTGCTGTCACATACCTGCAGCTCAAACAGTGTTTGTATTTTACAGTAAAAGTGAATTATTAGCAGTAAAACAGACGTGTCTTCACAGATCAGTGGTTTTAACTTTCACGGACTCAACAAAAGAAGACGAGAGTCAAGAGATTTTGCTCGGTTCAGTCCGCTCGTCCTCGAGGTTTGCTCGGGTCTTTAAAGGGATTGTGACATGATTTTGTAAATTTGAATATTTGTCAGAACATATATATCTTATATCATTGAGCTCTGGTCGTTTTTGCATAATAAATTATAAATATATTAAAATTTCATTCCAAGTTATGATAGTCATTTCTCTGGGACACGCCCCTAAAATTCCGTGCATTCCGCAAAACCGTCATTTGACGTACACGTGGGGAGCCGCTGCTCAACGCGCATGTAAATAATAATGGCGGAGCATGTCGACTCAGACGAGTGCAGCATTTCTAGTGTTGATCTAAGCGATTTGTCTTCAGTTTTGGAAGGTCAATATAAGCAGTAGAAGTTTTAATCTTGCTCAAATCATTTTATTGTATACTCTATTAATGGAAAACTTATTAACTTTTACGATTCAGCTTTAAAAAAACGTGCAGGGAGCTTCGTGGCTTTGAGCATGTCCGATTGCGTTTGAGATCTATCATTTTAAGACAGTAAATCATCCAAAGCTCTCATTAATAAACCCTCCATGAATAAAAACACATACTGATGTTACTTGATCGCGCCGACATAATTTAAAAATACCTAAATAGCACTCCGTGTTGACTCGGGTATCTATGCTAATGTCTGTTAGCAAGCAGATGTCGGCAGATAGTCCAGGTCACGTCTGACATATATCTTTTTTAAACAGTAAATCATCCAAAACTCTCATTAATAGACTCTCCCCTAATAAAAACAAACAACAAATCGTACCTGATCGCGCCGACATAATTTAAAAATACCTAAATAGCACTCCGTGTTGACTCGGGTATCTATGCTAATGTCTGTTAGCAAGCAGATGTCGGCAGATAGTCCAGGTCACGTCTGACATATATCTTTTTTAAACAGTAAATCATCCAAAACTCTCATTAATAGACTCTCCCCAAATAAAAACAAACAACAGATCGTACCTGATAGGCAGTAAGATGGTCGCTGCAGACATAGAACTCTCAGTAGGAACTAGGGGTGCACTGATTTCAATTTTCTGGCCGATCACCGATTACCGATTTTTAGAAAGTCTGACCTGCCGATTCCGATTTTGGCCGATACTGATTTTCAGGTGTTAAAAGGTCAAAATGCACCCTAAATTTTCAGGATTTTCCAACCTTTGCTGAGGCAGATAAAATCGGTAGATAAAATCGGCTTCTCATTTAAAGATCGGCCGATCACCGATCTCCCCAAATTAAGGAAATCGGAGCCGATCGATCGGCCGGCCGATTTATCGGTGCATCCCTAGTAGGAACCCATCGGTCACAAGTTCTCTGTACTTCCATTCTAGGCAAAGTTTCTCATCTTTTGGGAATTTGTGAAGGCTCACTTGTTCACTGCTGATATTAGAACACCCAAATGCGCTACAACGTGACAGCATTTTTCAAGTTACACCAAAAAAAAAAGAGTCGATCTTTCACCAAACAAAGGGGCAAGCCAGGCTCCGCCTTTTGCCCAGTGCCCACGTGTACGTCACATGAAGATTTGCATAAATTCACGGGGCGTGTCCCAGAGAATTTATGGTAAAAAATTACCATAAATTGGAATGAAATTTTAATATATTTATAATTTATTATGCAAAAACGACCAGAGCTCAATGATATAAGATATATATGTTCTGACAAATATTCAAATTTACAAAATCATGTCACAATACCTTTAAACTTACAAACAACCAACTGGGTTTCTGGATCTGCAGTTTTGGGTGCCTCAAACGCCCCCGGACCAGGTCTGACCCCCTGTGGGCTTCGCAGTGGGAGAGGTGTTCATGCTTTCGGCTGTTTAAAGATGCTAAGCTCAACTTTGGTGGCAAAGAGGTTAAACTTCAGTTAACTTCAGACTGGTTCGTTTCCGGCTCCTCCTCCTTATTTGGGGCCTATGAGTGTTTCTTTTTTTTTTCCTTCTCATCTTAAAACGTCTTTTGTTTCATCATTGTCTCATCTATTTAATAGCTTTAAGTTAATAAACAGACATGTTTGCCTTCAAAATAAAACGTTTGTTTTGAGACGTGATTGACCACGTTGACCCTTTTCACCGTGGTTTACGTCAGGTGTCCCTTTCACGTCTCCAGCTCGTCCAAAATGCTGCGGCTCGGCTCTGAACAGGAACTCGTAGGTTTGAGCATATTTCACCAGTTTTGTCCTCCCTTCACCAGCTCCTCCCTGTACGTCACAGAATAGATTTTAAAATTCTCCTTCAGCTGCATAAATGGCCTTGCACCCTCTTATCTCTCTGAGCTACTTCAACGTCGTTGAACGTCGTTTCGTCCGAAAGACTTCCTCAGTCTGAGGAAGACTGAGGAAGTCTTTCGGACGAAAGACGAAACGTTTCTACAAATTTTTTTGCTTTGTTTTGTTTTGTTTTTTGAATGTCCAGAGGACCAGACTTAGCTTTTTTAGATAACAAAAATATAGGTAAAATCAAGCTAAATGTAAGCCAAAAATATTAGTACTAACAGACTAGCTACAGTATAATGTAGTGAAAGAACAGTTAAAAGCAGTAGAAGAATAACAGAATGCTAGCATGCTAAAAGTAGCAAATACCAGCTGTAACCTGAGATTACAATAACGTGTTAGCTGGAAGTAAGAAGGTTAGCTAACAGCTAAAGTTAGCTAAAGTTAGCAAAAACACAGAAGCAGCCAGGAGCTGAAGCTGATTTCAAAGAGCATGATGTTTCTGAAGGAGCTGAAGAGATCTTACTGTACTTTTATGAGGAAGACATTTAAATAAAGTTTAAATGTCACAAACACCAGAACCGTATTCGTTCAGAACATGTGGTCACTTCTCTTTCCTGAAACTCGGGCTGAGGGTTGTCCCTCGTGTCCTTGGAGATACTGGACTTTCAGTTTTGACGTTTTGTTTTGTTTGTTGATGCAGGTTTTCCCCCGGTGTGGCCAACGAGCCGGCTCCGTCCACCGGACCCATCAAGAGACGCAGCCAGTCTCTCAGCGCCCTGCCGAGGGACGGGGACAGGAAGGTCAGCCGACGCTCGCATCGCTAAAAGACGAAAGACGTTTCGTAAATAAACCACAGAGTTGTTAAATGTCCTCGGTTCTCATTTCTGATGTGCACCCAGAGGGAAAAGGACCACATCCGTCGTCCCATGAACGCATTCATGATCTTCAGCAAACGCCACCGGGCTCTGGTTCACCAGCGACATCCCAACCAGGACAACCGGACCGTCAGCAAGATCCTGGGGGAGTGGTGGTACGCTCTGGGCCAAAACGAGAAGCAGCAGTACCACGATCTGGCCTTCCAGGTCAGCAAAAATACCCCTTTTTAAGGATTTTCCTCAAGTTCTGGGAAGTTTTAGCTTCAAAGATCCAGATTCAGCAGCTTGTTTTTCATTTTCCAAAGCACCGAGGTCTGTGTTACGGCACCAACAGGAAGTTAAACCTCATTTTCTTCCTCCATCAGGTGAAGGAGGCCCACTTCAGAACATACCCTGACTGGAAGTGGTGCAACAAAGACCGCAGAAAGTCTCTGTCCGAAGGCCGGGGAACCCCGAAGGAGCTGAGGGAGAGGAGCATGTCTGAGAGCATAGGTGTGCGTGGGACGTTTCACACTGAAATACAAGAAAACTTCACATGATCTGTCAGGATTGACAGACCCTCACCAGCCTAATCAGGGTTTTATGAAATGACTACTTCTTATTTTATTTAAAACATCTGGGTTTGGTGCAATATTTATTTATTTATCTAGGCAAATCTCACAGCGATCACAGATCATTTTCACGGGAGGCCTGGGCCTGAACGCAGCCCAACATGCATGTTTTTGTACTCTGGGAGGAAACCAGAGAAAACCCGAACAAACGGAGAACATGCAAACTCCACACAGAAAGAGGTCCAGGTCCAAACGGGGGATTGAACCCAGGACCTTCTTACAGCGAGGCATTAGTGCTAACCACTGAGCTGCCGCGCTGCCACGACCAAGTCAAAACAGTTTGGTTTGTGTACGAATGGTGAACTTCCTGTAAATCCCTCCACTCTAGAGGTGTCGTTTCTTCGCCCGAGCCCGACCCTACCCGAGCCCTACCCGACTTCGGGTAGGGCTCGGGCCATATTTTTGCGTTTGATTGGCGGGCCGGGTCGGGCTCGGGCTTTGATGTGGGTTTTTTTAATCATACAGCACAAACAAAACTAAATAAAAATGCACACAATATAAAATTGTTTTAATCTGCTTGTAAAGAATATAAGGCAGTAAGTTTACTGATGAGGAAATAATTAATAGAGTGAATTTAGATGGTGAAAACCGCAGCGCACTGAGCGCAGCCACTAAATTGCGCAACTCAGCCAGAGAGCAGGCGCGCCTGGACAGCGTCTCCCCCGACATGCTGGACTTTTTAGTGACATTTCTCGAACCATTTTACCGTGCACAGAGAGAACTGGAGGGTGACAAATATCCCACCATCAACCTGGTTTGTCTCTGGAATGAGAAACTGAAGCAACACTGCCAGTCCTCACACACAGACTCTCCGCAGCAGGCGTTTCTGCGCCGCACATGCAGAAGTGCTGGAGCGCAAAATTATTATCCACGACTTGCACAGAGTTGCATTATTTCTGTGGCCTAACTTTAACAAGCTCAAAATGATGTCACCAGCTGACGTGCGTCAGGTGCACGCTCACGTCCGCACACTGCTCTCATCTGCGGCGGAACAAGTAGCCGCATTCCTGACATTCCTGAAGCTTCAAAAGTCACCGCGAGCAGCGCGCTCACACCTCCTCCATCAAAACACAGAAGAACAACATCAAGTTCTTTTGCTGAGTGGGAGAACGCAGTAAAAGCTTAAACGTAGTGTTTTTTTTTTTTTGTTGTTGTTTTTTTTTTTTAATCGGGTAGGGTCGGGTCGGGCGGTGATTTCTAGGAAATCAGCGGGCTCCCTCGGGCTTGGGTAATTAAACTAAGGGCTCGGGTAGGGTAGGGCCGTGGATTTCCGGCCCGATGACAGCTCTACTCCACTCTGTGGTGGCTTTATTTTCTGTGTAGTGACCCCTGGTGGTTCGGAGGGGGACTGCAGGAAGTGTTGCACATTTAAAAGTATAAACTGCACCTTTATGGCTCTATTATCAAACACCACCTGAATATTTTATAGACTCATAACGAGATTTAAAAGTGGAATCAAACATATTAAAACACGTCACTGCTTTTGTTATCCTTGCAACTGAGGAGGAGACAAAAACAGCTAGAACCTGAAAATGGTTAAAGTTGGGCAGTTTATGTTTTGCAAAACAAAAATCAGATCAATCATAAAGTCATCGCAGGCGACTCAAAACTCTTCTTTCAGTTTCTGTGAATCTGGAACCTGTGTATTTGTTATTTATTTTTATTTTTGGGTAACGTACTGTATGTCCAAATTCCTGGCACGTTTGGGCCCAGATGTCACAGAAAGATTAAGAAGTTTGTCAGTTTTCGTGTTTCAAAGTGAATTTGCTAATTTTTCTCGCAGTTTTGTGCCTCCAACTCGTCCTTAACAGTTTCACCCCAGTGAAAAACAACTTTAAGTTAAAGTCAAAGTCAACTTTATTGTCAAAACTGCAATATGTACAGGACATACACAGGATGGAAATTGCATTTCTCTCAGTCCCTCGGTGCAACAGTAACCATTTAAACACTAAAACATTTAATAAACATAAGCATAAAATGAAATAATTAAAGTGTAATACTTTCCTGAGTTTTTGCATAGTAGTTTTTGCATAGTAGTATAAAAGTATGAAAAGTTACACCAACACTAAAACACTAAACCTTTAATAAACATAAACATAAAATGAAATAATAAAAGTGTAATACTGTCCTGAGTTTTTCCATAGTACCGTAGTATAAAAGTATAAAAAGTATATCTATAAAATAAAATGAAGGTTCTGGCATTGACATTTGTAAAACAGTAACAAAGTGACAAGGTGTAAAAAGTGAATACATTTTTGGTAAAATGATGAGAAAACTGATAAATCACATTTTGATTAATAAATTTATATATTTTAATAGTGATGAGTACAAGTCGTATTGTATCTTTGAATTAATTTGAACTGTCCTTAGAGTTTTATACAGTTTACTTTTAAATAGAAATATATTTTTAAAGATTGTTGCTTCTATTCTTTTTATGCTTTATCAACACAGTTATTGAAATTTAAGTAATTTATTAAAAACCTTTACAGGTCGAAACAAATATTTTATTTAAGGATACATTTGTTTTAACATAGCCACATTTTAAAACTTTGTCATTTAGAATATTATCAGTTAGCTCAATTTAATCCTTTTAGCTTAAAAAAAAATCCTGTTATTTAGAACTTCATTATGATGTCAAAAGGTTAAAATTGCTTTAGTTTGACTTGTGACAGTAACAGGTTTGTATAAAATGGGTTGAGTTTGGTTTATTATCACAAATTCAAACATTTTTTAATGTAACAGAAAAGTGAAACTGACCTTTTTCAGCGTTCTGACGGAATAAAGTCGTATTGATTTGAGGTTTTATTGATCCGAGTTTTTCTTCTCGTCTCCAGATGCCCTTTCAGAGTCTCAGGTGACGGAGGGGAAAGGAGGAGGCACAGGCTGGCCGGGGGGCTCGGCACGTCGAGGGGGGCCTCTGGGGGGCCAGCACCCCCGTCCCCGAGCCTTTTCTCAGAGCGCTGTGCACACCCTGGAGCAGAGGGAGCAGGACCTGGAGAAGGTACGAGGTCGTTAATCCGTGTCTCCGAGGCAGAAAAACGACTCCAGAGAAAAGTTAAAAGAACGTTCATGTGATCAAAACAAGGTTTCTGATGGTGCGTTCATGAACAACGAAAAGCTCCGTAAACAAAAAGCAGCAGTTTGTTTCAGCCAGACTGTTTGTGTATTCATGTCCTTCACACCTCCGAGGGGTTTGATTGAAAAGATCAAATGGACTCGCTCAGTTCTTTGTGTGAGAGCTGAAGCTGCTGCTCTTAATAAAAAATAAAAACAACCCAGA
>JBBPBX010035166.1:11013-25226 GCA_038048925.1 Garcialebias charrua
TGCAGCTTCAGTGGAGTGGGTTTGTCTGCATGTGAGCTCCTCTGTCTCAGGAGGACGGCAAAGGTTCTTCCATCAGTCGTCGATTATTTATTATAAAGTTTCTTAACCGTCTGAAGCAAACTGACAGTGTTTTATGTTGAAAAGATCAGTTAAATGAAATCAGCAGGGTTCCCATAGAGACTTAAAATAAAGAAACTAGAAGAAGAAAAGTCATTTTTGGGTTTTTGATATCTGGATAACAAAACTAACGATCTACAAAGTCAATTAAATTCATCATTTCTATTAAATTTCTACACGTTATGCTCCATTACGACAAACTGAAAGAAGTTTGATGAACTTTCAAATGTTGCTGCACCTTGATCGGAGTTCACCTGTGGTGAGTTCAATGACTGGACATGATTTGGAGACGCTCACACCTGTCCATGTAAGGCCTCACAGTTGACCGTGCAGAAACCAAGCTGCAACGTCCTCTGAACTGCGTTGACCTCTGAGACAGGTTTGTATCGAGGCACAGATCTGGAGACGAGTCCAGAAACTTTTCTGGAGGATTGAAGCTCACAATGAGCTCCTCAAGGCACCTGACGGACTCTCAGATCATCAGACCAGGAGAAACAGAACTTCCTGTTCCGAAGAAGCAAAGATTGAGCTCTGTGTCCTGAATGTGTGGACACCAGGCAGCGCTCCCCATCTGGCTGATACAGTTTCTACAGTGAAGCACGGTGATGGCAGCATCATGCTGTGGGCATGTTTTATTTATTTATTTGTCAGGTTTGAGGGAAGAAATACTGCAGCAATGTAGACACCTCCTTCTGATGATCCACTCCAGAGCGTTCGTTGTCCAGCACAGCAACAAACTGAAGCACTCGGCAAAGAAAAAGGAGTTTCTTTGAAACGAGTCAGTGAATGTCCTGGAGTTAATTGAAAACGGAGTCGCTCCGGAATGAGTCAGTGAATGTCCTGGAGTTAAGTGAAAAAGGAGTCGCTCCGGAATGAGTCCGTGAATGTCCTGGAGTTAATTGAAAAAGGAGTCTCTCCTGAACGAGTCAGTGAATGTCCTGGAGTTAAGTGAAAACGGAGTAGCTCCAGAACGAGTCTGTGGATGTCCTGGAGTTAAGTGAAAAAGGAGTCGTTCCGGAATGAGTCAGTGAATGTCCTGGAGTTAAGTGAAAAAGGAGTCGTTCTGGAACGAGTCATTGAATGTCTTGGAGTTAATTGAAAAAGAAGTCGCTCCGGAACGAGTCACTGAATGTCTTGGAGTTAATTGAAAAAGGAGTCGCTCCGGAACGAGTCATTGAATGTCTTGGAGTTAATTGAAAAAGGAGTCGTTCCGGAATGAGTCATTGAATGTCTTGGAGTTAATTGAAAAAGGAGTCGCTCCGGAACGAGTCAGTGAATGTCTTGGAGTTAATTGAAAAAGGAGTCGCTCCAGAACGAGTCATTGAATGTCTTGGAATTAATTGAAAAAGGAATTGTTCCGGAACGAGTCAGTGAATGTCCTGGAGATAATTGAAGGAGTCGCTCCATAACGAGTCGGTGAATGTTCTGGAGTTAATTGAAAAAAGATTAGCTCCGGAACGAATCAGTGAATGGCTTGGAGTTAAGTTAAAAAGGAGTCGCTCCAGAATGAGTCAGTGAATGTCTTGGAGTTAATCGAAAAAGGAGTCTCTCCTGAACGAGTCAGTGAATGTCTTGGAGTTAATTCAAAAAGGAGTCGCTCTGGAACAAGTCGGTGAATGTCTTGGAGTTAAGTAAAAAAGGAGTCGCTCCAGAACGAGTCAATGAATGTCTTGTAGTGAAGTGAAAAAGGAGTCGCTCCAGAATGAGTCGGTGAATGTCTTGGAGTTAATTGAAAAAGGAGTCGCTCTGGAACGAGTCATTGAATGTCTTGTAGTGAAGTGAAAAAGGAGTCGCTCCAGAATGAGTCAGTGAATGTCTTGGAGTTAATTGAAAAAGGAGTCATTCCGGAACGAGTCAGTGAATGTCTTGGAGTTAATTGAAAAAGGAGTCGCTCCGGAACGAGTCCGTGAATGTCCTGGAGTTAAGTGAAAAAGGAGTTGCTCTGGAACGAGTCAGTGAATGTCCCAGAGTTACGTGCTAACGGAGTCGCTCCGGAACGAATCAGTGAATGTCCTGGAGTTAAGTGTAAAAGGAGTCGCTCCGGAACGAGTCAGTGAATGACCTGGAGATAATTGAAAAAGGAATCTCTCCGGAACGAGTCATAGAATATCCTGGAGTTGAGTGGAAAAAGGAGTTGTTCTGGAAAGAGTCAGTGAATGTCCTGGAGTTAATTGAAAAAGGAGTCTCTCCTGAACGAGTCAGTGAATGTCTTGTAGTGAAGTGAAAAAGGAGTCTCTCCTGAATGAGTCGGTGAATGTCTTGGAGTTAATTGAATGAGTCGCTCCTGAACGAGTCAGTGAATGTCTTGGAGTTAATTGAAAAAGGAGTCACTCCTGAACGAGTCAGTAATTGTCCTCGAGTTGATTTAAAAAGGAGTCACTCCAGAATGAGTCAGTGAATGTCCTGGAGTTAAGTGAAAATGGAGTAGCTCCAGAATGAGTCAGTGAATGTCCTGGAGTTACGTGAAAATGGAGTAGCTCCAGAACGAGTCAGTGAATGTCCTGGAGTTAAGTGAAAAAGTAGTCTCTTCAGAACGAGTCAGTGAATGTCTTGGAGTTAATTGATAAAGCAGTCCCTCTTGAACGAGTCTGTGAATGTCCTGGAGTTAATTGAAAAAGGAGTCACTCCGGAACGAGTCAGTGAATGTCTTGGAGTTAACTGAAAAAGGAGTCGCTCCGGAAACAAGTCAGTAAATATCCTGGAGTTAATTGAAAAAGGAGTTTCTCCACATTGAGTCAGTGAATGTCCTGGAGTTAGTTGAAAAAGGAGTCACTCCGGAACAAGTCAGTGAATGTCCTGGAGTTAATTGAAAAAGGAGTCCCTCTTGAACGAGTCTGTGAATGTCCTGGAGTTGAGTGAAAAAGGAGTCACTCCGGAAACAAGTCAGTGAATATCCTAGAGTTAATTGAAAAAGGAGTCGCTCCGGAACGAGTCAGTGAGTGTCCTGGATTTAATTGAAAAAAGAATCGCTCCGGAACGAATCAGTGAATGTCCTGGAGTTAAGTGAAAAAGGAGTCGCTCCGGAAACAAGTCAGTGAATATCCTAGAGTTAATTGAAGGAGTCGCTCCTGAACGAGTCAGTGAATGTCTTGGAGTTAATTGAAGAAGAAGTCCCTCCGGAACGAATCAGTGAGTGTTCTGGAGTTAATTGAAAAAGGAGTCGCTCCGGAACGAGTCAGTGAATGTCTTGGAGTTAATTGAAGAAGGAGTCTTTCCGGAACGAGTCTGTGAATGTCTTGGAGTTAATTGAAGAGAGAGCTGAGTCAAAAGGCAAAGCTCTCAATTTACCGATCGATCTACGTTCCCACCCTCATCTATGGTCATGAGCTTTGGGTTGTGACCGAAAGAACAAGATCTCGGATACAAGCGGCTGAAATGAGTTTTCTCCGCAGGGTGTCTGGACTCTCCCTTAGAGATAGGGTGAGAAGCTCAGTCATCCGGGAGGGACTCGGAGTAGAGCCGCTGCTTCTCCACATCGAGAGGAGCCAGTTGAGGTGGCTCGGGCATCTGGTTAGGATGCCTCCTGGACGCCTCCCTGGTGAGGTGTTCCGGGCATGTCCCACCGGGAGGAGACCCAGAGGAAGACCCAGGACACGCTGGAGGGACTATGTTTCTCGGCTGGCCTGGGAACGCCTTGGGATTCCCCCAGAGGAGCTGCTCCAAGTGGCTGGGGAGAGGGAAGTCTGGGCCTCCCTACTTAGGCTGCTACCCCCGCGACCCGACCCCGGATAAGCGGAAGACAATGGATGGATGGATTAATTGAAGAAGGAGTCGCTTCGGAATGAGTCAGTGAATGTCCCGGAGTGAAGTGAACAAGGAGTCACTCTGGAACGAGTCATCGAATGTTTTGGAGTTAATTGAAAAAGGAGTCGCTCTGGAATGAGTCAGTGAATGTCCCCGAGTTAAGTGAAAAAGGAGTCGCTCTGTAACGAGTCAGTTAATGTCTTGGAGTTAATTGAAAAAGGAGTCGCTCCGGAACAAATCAGTGAATGTTCTGGAGTTAATTGAAAAAGGAGTCGCTCTGGAACGATTCAGTGAATGTCCCGGAGTTAAGTGAAAAATGAGTCGCTCCGTAACGAGTCAGTGAATGTCTTGGAGTTAATTGAAAAAGGAGTCGCTCTGGAACGAATGAGTGAATGTTTTGGAGTTAATTGAAAAAGGAGTAGCTCCGGAACGAGTCAGTGAATGTTTTGGAGTTAAGTGAAAAAGGAGTCACTCTGGAACGAGTATGTGAATGTCCTGGAGTTAATTGAAAAAGGAATAGCTCTGGAACGTGTCAGTGAATGTCCTGGAGTTAAGTGAAAAAGGAGTTGCTCCGGAACAAATCAGTGAATGTCCTGGAGTTAAGTGAAAAAGAAGTTGCTCCTGAACGAGTCAGTGAATGTCCTGGAGTTAAGAGAAAAAGGAGTCGCTCCGGAACAAGTCTGTGAATGTCCTGGAGTTAATTGAAAAAGGAGTTGCTCCGGAATGAGTCAGTGAATGTCTTGGAGTTAATTGAAAAAGGCGTTGCTCCGGAACGAGTCAGTGAATGTTCAGGAGTTAATTGAAAAAGGAGTTGCTCCAGAATGAGTCAGTGAATGTCCTGGAGTTAATTGAAAAAGGAGTCGCTCCGGAACGAGTCAGTGAATGTTTTGGAGTTGATTGAAAAAGGAGTCACTCTGGAACAAGTCAGTGAATGTCCCGGAGTTAATAGAAAAAGCAGTCACTCCGGAACGAGTCAGTGAATGTCCTAGAGTTAGGTGAAAAAGGAGCCCCTCCGGAAAAAAGTCAGTGAATATCCTGGAGTTAATTGAAAAAGGAGTTGCTACGGAACGAGTCAGTGAATGTCCTGGAGTTAACTGAAAAAGGAGTCACTCCGGAACGAGTCAGTGAATGTCCTGGAGTTAAGTGAAAAAGGAGTTGCTCCGGAACAAATCAGTGAATGTCCTGGAGTTAACTGAAAAAGGAGTTGCTCCGGAACAAATCAGTGAATGTCCTGGAGTTAAGTGAAAAAGGAGTCACTCCTGAACGAGTCAGTGAATGTCCTGGAGTTAAGAGAAAAAGGAGTCGCTCCGGAACATGTCTGTGAATGTCCTGGAGTTAATTGAAAAATGAATCGCTCCGGAATGAGTCAGTGAATGTCTTGGAGTTAATTGAAAAAGGAGTTGCTCCGGAACGAGTCAGTGAATGTCCAGGAGTTAATTGAAAAAGGAGTTGCTCCAGAATGAGTCAGTGAATGTCCTGGAGTTAATTGTAAAAGGAGTCTCTCCGGAACGAATCAGTGAATGTTTTGGAGTTGATTGAAAAAGGAGTCTCTCTGGAACGAGTCTGTGAATGTCCTGGAGTTAACTGAAAAAGGAGTCACTCCGGAAACGAGTCAGTGAATGTCCTGGAGTTAATTGAAAAAGGAGTCACTCCAGAACGAGTCAGTGAATGTCCTGGAGTTAATTGAAAAAGGAGTTGCTCCACAACGAGTCAGTAAATGTCCTGGAGTTAATTGAAAAAGGAGTTGCTCCAGAACGAGTCAGTGAATGTCCTGGAGTTAATTGAAAAAGGAGTCACTCCTGACCGAGTCAGTGAATGTCTTGGAGTTAAGTGAACCAGATTGGACATCTCTGGAGAGATCTGAAAGTGGCTGGACGGAGGCTCACCATCATCCTGGCGAAGAAAATACCCAAAACAGGCGTGCCACATCCGTAGCATCAAACTCAAAAAGGGTCGAGGCTTTAACAACTGCCAAAGGTGCTTTAACAAAGTGCAGCTCAACGGCTGTGAATATGCACATCTTGTATTTTTTCTTTTTTAATAAACATACCTTTTCCCCTTACGTATCACGGAGTATTGAGTGCAGAAGTTTGAGGGAGAAATTGAATTTAATCCATCCTAAAAATAAAAATAAAAGTGCACCGAGTGCTTCCAGGTGCACAGTTCCGTTATAAAAGTGTAAATAAAGTGTGAAACTTCAGTCTGTCGGACAGTAATCCATCTGATGAGCTGCCGTTTTAATTTTAATCTCAGTTGGAACAAAGTTTTGTACAATACGCCTCATGTTTGAATTAAAGTCTTAAACCTTGTGGTTAAAAACACAAACTTATCACTTTAACTGTTTCTCCAGAAGAGTCATTTGTCTTGAGTACAATCTACAGTTGCAGGAAATGTTTAGACTTGGACATTAAAAATTAAGAAACGTCAGAAAAATCTACAAATTTAATCTGAAAAGTCTGGGAGTTGGAAATGCGTTGTAACATTTGTTTATGCAAGACTATTTAAACATCTCTTCAGCTTTGGACTTTATTCTTATTTAATGTACTTTATATTTATTATCTGATTATTTGTGCTCCCTTTAAAACGGATCAATTTTAGTTGATTTTAAATCTGCTAAAATAATAAAATTGACGCTGGGATAATAAAAATATGGTTCTGGTTCATTAGTTGCAGTTTAATATAAAACAAAAAGCTTAAATTTTTTACTAAGACGTTTGATCATTTTTAAATGTTTAACAAAGCTTTGATTTTTGTTTATTTAAGTTTTGCATGTTAAAGTTTTACAAACCGAGACCCGTTTCCACAAACGCAACATTTAATCTGTGAAACGTACACCTGAGTGTTCTGAAGACGTCTTCAAGTGTCCGCTCTGCCCCGTCAGGAGAACGGAACGGGCTTGTTTCGAAGCCGGCCGCTGCCTCAGCCGCTGTTCCACAGCATCGCCAGCGAGGACGCCACCAGCGATGAGGAGCGGATGGTCATCTGCGAGGAAGAAGGGGACGATGACGTCATGGGTAAGCTGCGGTTCAGAGCCGAGACGTCCTCGTTACTGCAAAGTGATGGTTTCAGTTCTCGTGACGTACGGGAAGTTCAGAGCGACTCGCCGGCGCTGTCGTTTTGTAACATCAGCCTGGTTACAACCTGGCAACAAAAATAACTGCGTTCACAGCGTTGTGGCAGTCGCAGGTGTAAGATGTGGTTTTAGTGTTTTGAGTTCATAGTTATGTAAAAAACGAGGAACTGAACCCTCAGATGAACTCAAAGTATCACAATCTGTTGAGGCAAAATGCAGAAACAATAGAAGATCAAATGTATTGATGAATTGATCATCAGGAGTTTTCACTGCTCTGGAACATACAGGTGTGCGTTGACACAATGCCAGGGCAGAAAGACATCAGCAGTGACCTCAGAGAATCAGCTGATGCTGCCCATCGATCTGAGGAGGGTCAAAGGTCTTTGGGAGTTGATCGTTCTACAGAGAGAATGATTAAGTGGAAAATATTTAAGACAGTCTTCACAGCAGATTCACCCTGAAGGTCAGACCGTGCAGTGAGCTTCATCGCAGACTCTATAGATCTCAATCAGCAGGTTGAAGGTCAAAGGTCATGGCCTCTTCTCTGTTTAAAACAACATGGCAGCTCGCTTTGTGTTTAGAAAGTTCCAACTGAAGGAACCACAATTCTTCTGGACCAGAACCAGATCAGAGATGTTTACCCAGAATGCATTGCAGCAAACAGCTCCTCCAGCTGAAGGAGGTTCTCCAAGTTTTACACGCAGTGCTTTTAAACTTGGAGACTTTAAAAAGACCAGACAATTTATTTATTCTGCGCTGAAATGCTCTGACATGTAAAGAGTGGCCCACTTCCTCTCATGACGGTGGTTGTGTTAACGGTGTCACTAAAACACAAACCTGTCGTGTTTCGCCCTCAGAGGATTCGTGCCCAGAAGGCTCCATCGACCTCAAGTGTAAAGAGAGAGTGACCGACAGTGACGAAGACGAACCGGACGGACAGGTTGGTGCTCGTTACCCACGACTCCCATTAACGGGTTTTTGATTAAAATGTTCTCTAGAAAACAGAAAAACACCGTCTCTGTGCGTTTGTGCAGTCAACTGCTTCTGCAGACTCCATAAAACAAAACGTTCAGCTCATTCAGGATATGGACTTTACTGTGTGACTTTTCTATTTTTCAAAATATTTTACTTTAGTTACAACAAATCTACCCGTATAAATCCGTTGAGATCTCTTCAGTTCCTTCAAAAACTGTTCAGTTTCAAATCTGCTTATCTACGGACTCTTTTGTCTTCTGCTACTTTTAGTCAGCTGTTTGCTGCTTTTAGCTACTGTTCCATTTGTTTCAGCATTTAGCTAGTCTTTTCCTAGTTTTAGCTTTTAGCTATCTGCTACTTTTAGCTATCTGTTTGCAAAACTACTGTTCTACTATCTAAAAAAGTAAAGTCTGGTCCTCTGGACATAAAAAATAAATAAAAAATTGTTTTGTTTTTTGAATGTCCAGAGGACCAGACGTACCGTAACTTTTTTAGATTTTTCTACCTGGATTATTGATCATGCATCAGGATACAGTTCTAGTAGTTTGAGCATTTAACTAGTATTTTGCTTCTTTTACATTTTAGTTAACCTATTGCTAATTTATAGTTCTACTAATTTTAGCACTTAACTAGTCTTTTGTTAACTTTAGCTAATCTTTTGATACGCTACCATACCGTTTTTTTTCTAAATTGAGATTTTAGCTACCGTTTTTGTACTTTTAGCTGGATGTTCTTCATTTTTAGCTGGCCTTTTGCTGTTTTTAGCAATTGCTTTGCTATTTTTAGCCTCAAGATACAGTTTCACAGCTTTTAGCTTTTAGTTAGTATTTTGTCACTTTTATCTCAAAGCTATTGTATTTTGTCTTTTAGCTTTTAGCTATTGTTTTGCTACTTTTAGTCTTGAGATACAGTTTCACAGCTTTTAGCTATTAATTCGTATTTTGTCACTTTTAGCTGGCATTTGTTACTTTTAGCTTTCAGCTAGCATATTGCAACTTTTATCTCAAGGCCATTATATTGTGTCTTTTAGCTTTTAGCTAATGCTTTGCTACTTTAGCCTCAAGGTACAGTTTCACAGCTTTTAGCTAGTATTTTGTCACTTTTAGCTGGCATTTGTTTCATTCAACCTTTATTTATTCAACCTTTATTTAGTCAGGTAAATCTTATTGAGCCTCGTGGGCTCATTTACGAAAGCGACCTGCTAAAACTAAAGAACGATGAACAGCAATGGTAGAATTTCCTTAAACAATGAACAATAGAAAAACAAAAGAGAGAAAAACAAAAGAGAGAAATACTTTTTTTTAACAAAGTATCAAAAAACTAGCAAAACATTATAAGGTAGATGTATAAAATCAAAGACAGGAACATATCTGCATTGGTTTTTGCCAGGATTCCAACAGATTCTGAAAACCATTTAGAGAAGTCAAGGTCGAGAGCTTCAGATCTTTTTGTAATAATAATAATAATTAATTCAATTTATAACGCACTTTTCATTACTGAAAATCTCAAAGTGCTACACATATATTGAATGCTACACACATNTGACGGGTCACGCTGAGCCTCTGTGGGTCAGACTGGACTCCAACCTGCAGTTTGTGTTGACAGATTGTCAGCTGCGTGAGACATTCCTGAGGTGAGCAGGAAGAACAGGACTGTTGTCGCAGGATTGTTGACCCGTTCTGCGGCAGACCGAGCCGTTTACACGGAGAACAGCGTCAGAACCAGTTAATCTGATGTCAATCATCTTGTTCTAATAATCCAAATAACAGATTACAAGAACAGTGTGAGTTCTAAATAACACACACACATGAAACTCTGTTGATTTACACCAGCCGAGCCAGCGTGGGGCGATGAAGTCGACATGAACGACATGTCAAAGTAAAGAAGAAGAAGAATATTTTACCTAATGATTCTTCTTGGTGGTATTTTTACAACAAGAATAACTTATGAATGCATCCATAAACCATCGGTCCATCCACCCATCCATCATCCAACCAAAAATCAACCATCCATCCATCCATCCATTTATCATCCATTCATAAACCATCGGTCCATCCATCCATCATCATCATCCAACCATCCATCCATTTAACATCCATCCATAAACCAACAGTCTATCCATCCATCCATCATTTATCATCCATCAATCCATCCATCATCTATCCATAAACCAACCATCCATTGATCCATCCATCAATCCATCCATCATCCATCCATAAACCATGTCTATCCATAAACCATCCATCCATCATTCATCCATAAATCATCCATACATTCATCTATCCATCCATCCATCCATCCATCCATCATCCATAGACCATCAATCCATCCATAAATCAACCAACCATCCATTCAATCATCCATCATCCATCCATAAACCATCCACAAAAAACATATTTCCATCAATCCATCCACCCATCCAAAATCCAATCATACAGCCATCATACAACCATAAAGCAACCATACATGCATCCATCTGTCATCCAAGCATAAACCAACCATCCACTGATCCATCCATCCATCAACCAACCATCCATTGATCCATCCATAAATCCATTTATCATCATCCATAAATCATCAGTCTATCCATAAATCATTCACCCATCCATAAACCAACCTCCATCCATCATCCATCAATCTATCATCATCCATCCATCTCAACATTCATCTATCATCCATCTATAAATCATCCATCCATCATCCATAAACCAATCATCCATCATTCATAAACCAATCATCCGTCCATCCACCAATCCATCATCCTTACATAAACCAACCATCCATCCATCCATAAACACCCATAAACCATCCATCCATCCATCTGTCCATCCACAAACCATCTTATCCATTCATCCATATATCCATCTATTCATTCATTCATCCATCCATCCATAAACCATCCATCCATCAATAAATCAACCTCTATTCATCCATCCATCCATCCATCCATCAATAAATCAACCTCCATTCATTCATTCATCCATCCATCTCTGCTGATTCTACCCCGAGTTTTTCTGGACGATAAAACTTTTATTAAAATCATTAGATCAAACTAAAGTCCTGTTGAAGACAGAAGTTCAGGCTGAAGTTCTAGAATAAAAATGATTCTTACTGAGCCAACTTCTCAGTAACGCAAACATCTGATTGGTGGACCAGCTAAATACAAAGTAGATCCTGGTGCCGTTAAAACTGTTTCTGAAGCAGGGTCTGTAAGATGACGCGCTGTCGTCAGACCCATCACCTGCATCAGCTGCCACAAGGCATTCTGGGTAAAATAAACATGCGAGGACAGGTAAACAAGGAGATGCTCAACCATTTGTTTACCGTACATCAGATGAAGTGATGGAGTCCAGCTGCCACTGAAGGTGACTTTATCAGCGACTCGTTCCGTCCTTCAGCCAGTTGTTCTCATATTTTCTGCTTCTGTTTTTACTAAAACAATCAATCAAAGCTCTTAACTACAGTTTGAACTCAAACGTTACCGAGTGGAATGATAAAAAAACTTCCATTGATTGATTTCAGCCGTAGGGCAAACGTTGAAACGATTGATTTCACGTCAGCGAGCTTTAATGACCCATGTGTTTTCAGTTTGTCCATTTGTCCAACGGATCATGGAGCTGCTTTCTTTGCAGAAAAAAACGGGTTAATTTTAGCTGCTATCTGAAGATCCAACATCTACCATGTTCCGTCATGAAAACGGACTCCATTCTAAGATTAAAAGTCACGATAAAATCAGAAGAATAACGATCGTATTGTAATAAGGGTGCTACGATGCTCATTCAGAAGGATTCACACAGAAACCACCCCTCTGAGAGCTGCAGGTCGGGACAGGTAAACCACTTTCTCTCAGCTCTGATTACATCTTACCGGTCGTTAGTAAGAACACAAGCAGGGCTTCATTTTGTAAGTTTCTCTCTGTTGTTTCACTGCTGAACGTATTATGTGTTAATCACACGTAAAACCTGTCAAGCAGCTGAACTTTAGCTCCTGCAGGCTGGTTTCTTACCAAGATTGTATGTTGAGGGCTGAGGGTTCACTCAGAAGTCGTGGAAAGTTTTCACATTTTCTCAAGACTTTTATATTAAAAGGCTGGAGTCAATCCTTAACATTCCAGGAAGAAGTAGACATTGTTTTAAAGCTGCAGTATGTAGCTTTTTTTATGAACATATTTCTTCACTCTGTCACTACCTCCTGACAGACTGATGTTAGCCAGGTAATCTCTGAAAAAAAATTAAAAAAAAATATTGTCCCCTTGCTTCTCCAGGTGGTAAATAAGCATTTCTAAAAAGAAAAGGTGACCCGCCATTTTCCAGCCAATAAAAACAGAGTTTGTAACCAGCCAATAAAAACAGAGCTTGAATTTGAATCAGCCAATAAAAACAGAGCTTGAATTTGAAATTCAACAGACCACAAGGGGGCAGAGCCACATATGGCTCTGAGGGGGAGGGATCAGAATGCTTTGCCTGTTGAAAATATTTCTAACTGCTGCAGTTCTACAGAAACTGCATACTGAACCTTTAATGGAAGTGACGTTTTAAAACCATTTTGTTCATTTTCCTTTTATAAAGAACATTTGTCACAATAAAAACATTTAAGTCAATTTAAATCACAAAACACATGAATTTGATATTTTACATATAAAATCTGCACAAACTAAAACCTTCAACTATTTGCATATTATTTTTGCATTATACCTTTACATTCTTTATTTTACACCCTGACTCTTCACTCAACTGTTTCAGCATCAGTGAGTAAAATTGGTTGAAATATAAAATCTGAATGCATAACTTTGGATTTGATTAAAAATACATCAAAATGTGCATCGATCAAGATGAGTGAGCTTTGATTTTTGGTAGCAGAACATCGAACGACAGAGAAGACATTTGCAAAAATGCGGTGATAAATGTCCCCATTGACATGGACGGTGTTCAGTAGGAGTGAGTCCTGTTTGGATCTCTAGCTCAGCCTTCACAACAGAAACATCATTCAGTTTAAATGTGTCCCAGAGAGTTGGACGTTTCATGACTGAACTGCTGATTTCACATCTTTAACACGTTTACACAATCACACCTGAACATGGAGGATTAATGGACAAGTTACCACAAACGTCCAAATCTTCCTACTTCCTCAAACTTTCCACTTTTTCTACAGTTTGTCCCTCAGGTCAGATGTTTATTTATTTTTTCCATCTATTGTGTCTCTCAGCTATAAGACTGATAGGTTTTCTCTCAAACGCTCCCGGGGTGGAGAGTGGACCCACCCAAACTCTCATTGACTTCCAATGGTAATTACTTTGCCATATATCTTCAATAAAACTCTGTAGAAACATCCATCTGCTAACTTTTACCCGCTTCTTCCTTTTTGGGTTGCTGGGGGTCACTGGTGCCCATGTCCAGCTATCGTTGTGCGAGAGGTGGAGGACACCCCGGACAGGTCTCCAGTCCATCACAGGGGACACATAGAGACAAACGAGACAAACAACCATTCACTCTCTCACTCACACCTTAGAGTTACCAATCAGTCTAACGTGCATGTTTTTGGTCTGTGGGAGGAAACGCGCATGCACTGAGAGACAGAAAGGTCCTGGGCCAGGATTTGAACCGGCAACCTTCTCGCAGAGAGGTGGCAGCTCTACCAACTGTGCCACCATGCCACATGTAAAAACATTTAAATTTAGGAATGCACGATATTGGATTTTTGGCCAATATCCGATGCCGATACCGATATTTTATATACGTCCCTTTGTCAGAACACAGCCCTCTTATTTAGGCTTATTTGCCACAAAAAATGTGCAACAGCTGTAAGAACTAGTGACATATATTCAGTAAGAGCCATAGGATATGCATAGTGCTTTGACTTATATTAAATGAAAAGTGTTAAATGTTATTTATATGCTGTCTCACTTGTGGAGGCTTGTTCCGGGTTCCTAGCTGCAGTGTGAGATCCTCTGCACTCCTGTGCATGAAGGACAACCTTTTTAAGTTCAGAATTTTTGTCTATTCATTATGCTGTAAGACTTTTCATGCTAACGGGGCTAACACAACGTCCAAATGTCTGTGGTAAAACTCACCCAACAAGTCATGCTATCGGCTATTAGCTTTTCAGCGACATCGGAAATGACGGTTTTAACTCGGGTAACGTTACGTCGGAAAAATATCTCCAACTGCGGATGATGTAGCGGGGCTCAATGTAGTCCACAAATCTTCAGAATCCAACATCCTCAATGAGAAAAACAAAACTTCCACACCTCTGACATTTTGAATATTCCTCTCCGCCGTGAGATCGGGTGACATCGCGTTGCGCT
>JBBPBX010035167.1:0-25512 GCA_038048925.1 Garcialebias charrua
TGCCAATCAATATGGCCTCAGTCTTCGAGCAGTTTAATTGAAGAAAATTCTGATTCATCCATGCCTTTATTTCCTCCAGGCAGGCAGAGAGAACAGTGAGTGAAGACGGAGATAGGGATGATGATGATGTTCCAGTCCTGATGTAAAGCTGTGTGTCGTCGGCATAGCAGTGAAAAGAAATGTTGAACTGATTAATAATTTGACCTAAAGGCAGCATGTAGAGGGAAAACAGCAGGGGCCCCAGAACTGACCCCTGAGGGACACCACAGGAGACACCGACTGTCTGGGAAGTGGCATTGCCAAGGCTAACACATTCCAGCCTATTGGAGAGGAAAGAATTGAACCAGTCCAGGACAGTGTCACAGAGACCGACCTCCACATGAAGACGGTGGAGGAGGATACTATGGTCCACAGTGTCGAAGGCTGCAGTGAGGTCAAGGAGGACAAGGATGGAGGGAGAACCAGTGTCAGCAGCCATGAGGACATCATTTGTTACTCTCAGCAGTGCAGTCTCAGTACTGTGAGCTGCTCTGAATCCAGACTGGAACTTCTCATACAGAGAGTGTTGCTGTAGGTGGTCCTGCAGCTGAGCAGCAACTGCTTTCTCCAGCACTTTGGACAGAAATGGGAGGTGGGAAATTGGGCGGTAGTTAGAAAAATTGTCGGGATCCAAATTAGATTTTTTCAGAAGAGGCCTAATGATGGCAGTTTTTAGAGGCAATGGAACATGACCAGATTGTAGAGACTTGTTTATTATTTGTGTGATTAATGGGCTTATTGCAGAGTGATTGGATTTTATGAGAGACGAGGGGAAGGGATCCAGGGCGCAGGATGAAGGCTTCATTTTCTTGAGGATGGTCTCCACCTCACTCTGAACGACTTCATCAAAGCTGCTCAGGGTCCCAGAAAGCAGACGGGTAGATGGCACACTAAGATCAGGGAGGTTGTGGAGCTGAGATCTGATAGTGTCAACTTTGTTTTTAAATGATGAGAGGAACAGGTTGCATTTTTGAACAGAGTCCTCATGAGTTTGTTTAATGGGATTAAGCAGATGAGTTATTGTGGAGAAGAGCTGTTTAGAGTTTCCAGGGCAGGTGTTGATGATGTTGGAATAATATTTGGAGCGTGCTTCTTTAAAGGAGAAATGAAAAGTGTTTTTAAGCTAATAGTAGTCTAATGAAAAGCATAAAATAAGCTTGTTGAGAAAATTTCACAAGTCAAAAATGTCATCCTAACTCAAATTTAGACTTTGCAAAGTGAAAAAATTCTCATCTGGTGTTTTTGACCCCCCTCCCTCTGCTTGCTCTCCGTCCCCTGAATATGACATAGGCAGTGCAATGGTCGTCCCTCATACAGTAATATTAGTGTGTGTATCTAGTATTTTTTCAACTTTCATCATTTTGTAAACCGCCCCCTAGCTTATAGACTGTAGTTATGTTATCATTCACAAGAGTTTGTATATATTTTTTGTTTATGTAGTGTTTTGTAGTTCTGTTTGTGTTAATAAAAAAAAAATCTAGTAGTGGACAAAAAGGTTTCAGTGTGTAGCAATTAGGGATGCAGCAAAAAAAATCTATTTTTTAAAGAATCAAGATTCTTAGTCCTGGCGATTCAGAATCGATTCTAAAAGCCCCAAAATAGATTTTAAAACTTTTTTAAAATTTTATATTGTATTTTTACCGCTCCTGTGCATTCGGCCGCTGTAGAATTTTGGCCGTGTAGGGCCACCGTAGTTAGTTAGCCAGGCAGCCATAGTTGCCAAGTCCGCTTATTTCAAGCGGCATTGGGCTTGTTTTTTCCTGGAGTCGCTTTTAAATTCGGTGAGCCGCTTGTGGCGGTTTTTTGTGCTTACCATGGGTGTTGCGTCGCTTATTTGGGCTTGTTTTGTGAAATGTACTCCTGAAGTTATTTTAAAGGTATTTTTGATGTTTCTCTGCACGCTTAATAAATATGCTGGTTTGGTGCTGATGTAGCTTTATTGTTTAAACTGCACAATACACTTATCAGACGGCACGATCCTGCATTACTCCGTTCTCTGCACTTTCTATCTTCACACACACACTGAACCCGCGTGCCTACGTCACGCTCTCTCTCGCGGTGCGTTCACTGACACTCTGTAATATACATGCACGAACACTGCTGTATACATTACAGTATTGTGACATCATTTTTGAACTTTGCATATAGTGACACCACATATATATCTTGTATCATTCAACTATGTTCGTTTTTAGCAAACAAAATGATAAATTAATGAAAATTACTTTCAAAGTGAGTTTAAAATTAAAAACCGTGTATCTTCACGGGACATCCGACTACACGCGAATGCAACATTGTTCTTTATTCTTTGTCTAGACAAGACAACGCTAATGTGAGCTCTAAGTGGGGTAAATATGGAAAAAAATATAATAAAGATTGGGAGAAAGAGCGTGCTCTTCAAGACTGGATCCGACCACAGATGGGAGAAAAATGCAAAATGTATTTTTATTTTTTAGACTGAATACGTTCTTTTATGTATAATTTTGCTAGATATATGTAATGCCATAATAAATATGTTTATACTGTTTAAAACTGCCTTTTTTTACACAATGGGATGGGTTGCCAGCTGGGCTTTTTTTGGGCTTTTTTTGAAAGAGCGAGCCGCTTGTTTGTGCTTGTTTTGAAGGAGCTGATCGCTTCTTTCGGTCTGGAGATCTGGCAACCCTGCAGGCAGCTCCCAATGGAGCCTGCTAGCAAGGAGGGAGACCCTGCATGTTTCAACTTGCTCCTTCATCTTTAAAAATCATTTTAGATCCTACTATGTTCTGTGGAATACAGAGCTTAACAAGACATTGGTAACTGTTTCAGGACATTTTCAACACCCCCACTTCCATGTTAGCATACGGCGCTAGCATGCTAACGTTAGCATACGGCGCTAGCATGCTAACGTTAGCATGCGAAGGCTATTCGTATTTCCAGGATAGAAATGCCCATTAATGCACTAAATCACCAAACTGTTTTTGACAAACTTAAGTGATATCCTTCAGATTCAAAAAAGTCTTCTGCTTCCATTTTAAATGACAGACAAGAGGACAGTAATGATGGGTTTATAGCTTCAGTGTTATTGTAAGATAGCAAAGGAGGTCTTAATTGTGTCATAAAAGTGCGTCCAGAAAATTACTACAGAAATCACTGCACTTCGGCATGTAGCAGGAAAAATGTAAAAAAACTATTTCTTTAAGCTACTGACTTGAAAAAAGCATACTAAGTATGTTTATGTGTGTTGTTTACTATATGAAATTCTTGTTATATCGATTTTTTCAGATTTGATTACATTTCTCCTTTAAGAGAATTGGCGTACGCTTTCTGATGTTCTTTGTACGCTTGCTTATGTACCGAGAGACCAGATGATTTTAGACGTCTCTCGATAGCACGGCCAGTTGCCTTCATCCTGCGCAGCTCATCAGTGTACCAGGGGGCTGAACGGGAGAAAGACACCAGTCTTGACTTCAAGGGAGCATGTAGGTCCAGAAGCTCCTGGAGAGATTGGTTGTAGTAATCAACGGAGTCATTGGCAGATGAGTGATTGACAGCGGTCAGGGCGTGAAGATCAGCAGACAAAACATCAGGGGAAATGTTTTTATAGTCACAGAACTGGATAGTTCATGCATATATAAAAGCCAGTTAATAAAAGTTCTCTATCTAAAGAATCCAGCCGATTGTGTTGAATCTTCACTTTGTCACAGTGTCCCATCCTGAGCAAGCACAAAGACAACAGTGGAAAGAAAAAACTCTTTTAACAGGAAGAAACCTTTAGCAGAACCAGGCTCAGGATATCTGCTTCGATTGGCTGGTTTGAGAGGAACAGGAAGAAGGAATAGATACACAATGGCAGATCCAGATGTACTTTCTATTGGAGGAAAGACAAAAACACATGTTAAGATAAAAATAATTACAAATGCAAACAGGTCGAGCAGGTAAAGACAACAGCAGAGTGAAGAAATTAGATCAATTTGTCCTCCAGTAGTCTAAGTCTATAGCAGCATAACAAACCAACCCTAATTATAGGATTTATCAAAAAGGAAAGTCTTAAAACTGGACAATGTGTCAGCCTCATGGACAGAAACTGGAAGTTGGTTCCACAAGAGAGGAGCCTGATAACTGAAAGATCTTCCTCCCATTCTACTTTTGGAAACTCTAGGAACCACAAGTAAACCTGCAGTCAGAGAGCGAAGTGCTCTGTTAGGAAAATATGGAATGATAAGATATTTAGTATAAGATGGAGCTAGTTTGTTGAGAGCTTTGTAGGTTAGAAGTAGGATTTTGAATTAAATTCTGGATTTAACAGGAAGCCAATGAAAATAAACTAAAACTGGAGAGATGTGATCTCTCCCACTAACTCCAGTTAAGACTCTGGCAGCAGCATTTTGGATTAACTGAAGACTGAAGACAGAAGTATTGGACACCCAGATAATGTGGGGGATAAAAGACATGTCCTGATCAAAAATAACACCAAGATTTTTAACATTAGAGCTGGAAGCCAGATTAATGCCATCCAAGGAGGGAGAAAGACTGAAAGATTTATTCCTAAGATGCTCAGGTCCAAACAATACTTTTAGCTTTAAGCTAGCCCTTTGCACCTCTTAGCTACAGTTCTGCTTCTATAAACTTTTAGCTACCATTCTACTACTTTTAGTTTTTAACCATTTTTCTGATACTTTAGCCAGAACTTTGCTACTTTTACCTTTTGGTTAGCATTTAGCTTCTTTTATTACTGCATTAGTGTGTTGCTACATTAGTTTATAGTTAACCCGTTTCGGCTTTTAGATTGTGTTTTGCTATTTTTAATTTTTGGCTACTGTTCTGTTACTTTTATTGAATGTAGCATTCAATATATGTGTAGCACTTTGAGATTTTCAGTAATGAAAAGTGTGTTATAAATTGAATTAATTGTTATTATTATTATTATTTTAGCTTCAAGCTAGCATTTCCCTACTTTTAGACATTGTTTTGCTTCTCTGAAGCTTTTAGCTAGTGTTCTGCTTCTTTTAGCTTCAAAAACTCTGTTTTCAGCTTCTTTGGCACATTTCAGCTGAGTTGTAGCTTTCAGCATTCACGTTCCGTTCTCACAGGAAACATCATTTCTCTCGTTTCAGTTTAGCTGCGTGCGTCTGCACGGTCCACAGCGTAAAATATTCCTGTAATCTCCTCACCTCGAACACAGCAAAAACACTTAATCTGAACCTAATCTGTCATCCCTGCAGCTGGATAAAAAGAAGGCGGGGCAAGGAGACGATTGCCACGGCAACCCTGAAATTGACAGATTGAGAAAGGAGGTTCAAGACACCAAGGAGATAAATAAGAAACTAAGGGATCTGCTGCAGGTATACACACACACACACACACACACACACACACACAGAGAGTCCTACAGTACGTGCACTACTTCATAGATTTTCTATGTAATGAATAATTTAGCAGCTTTGATGAAAGCGTTGCAGGAGAAGGCAGCTTAGTGTTTTTTCTGTGAATGGATGGTGAAGCTGTGCACAGCGCGTCCGCTCTGCGTTCGTCAGGCCCACACGGCGCCGCAGCCGTAAAAGGGTGAAGCTGGGGTGAAAAATACGAAGAAATGAACGTGCACGTTTGTGTTTCAGGAGCCTCAGAGCCAGTCTCTGGCGGAGGAGAGACACAATCATGCTGCAGCGCTGCAGGCGCTGGAGAGGCAGGCCAAGGAAGATCTGCTGTCTGAGATCAACAGACTTAAGACAATGCACCACCTGGAGCTCGGTAACACACACACACACACACACACACACACGAGCGTTAACACAAAAAAATCAAGTGTGTGCAGGCGGAGATACAGTCTGTGTTACACAATAGCAGCTGCATGGACAAAATGAGCACACACACACACACACAGCAATGTGCTCTCTGAGATTACAAACTCACCACTGAATCAGTGTTGCCATGGATACGCTTCACCATGGCAACAGCAGAGGGGTACCTGTAACAGTGGGACAGACTGATTTGGTCTTCATTGTGTTTTCATTGTGTGTGTGCGTGCGTGTGTGTGTAGATAAGCAGCGTGCAGAGATGACCCAGCAGCACACGGAGTGGAGTCGACAGATGACCCAGAGACACATGCAGCAGATAGAGGACCTCCAGGCCCAGCTACAAGCGCACACACAGATGATGGCTCTGCAACAAGTGTGTACACCCCGCGCCGAGCGCACCGCCCAGCGTCAATCCCGCTGCGTGCACACTCGAGCAAATTACATTGTTTTTTATATCTGACATTGTTATTATCGTTCACATCGGCAAAAACCTCCACGGCTGTCAACGCGACACTGCGTGAAGCTGAAACCCGAGTCTCGGACGTTGAGAGAACGTCTTTGATCTGTTGTGCTCGTGTGTGTTTGTGCACGAAGGACCTGAAGCAGCAGAACCAGAACCAGGTGTTTGAGCGGCAGCTGGACGAGAGTCGCTGCGCCATGCTGGAGCTGCAGAGAGAAAACGCAACGCTGAAGAAACAACTCAAGGAGCGGTAGTTTGTGCAACAATCTGTTTATTTAAACATTTATTTTACCAGGAAATAAATCCATTGAGATTATTAATCTATTTTACTGTGAAGTCCTGGGCAAGGCGCAAACAGGCCATTACAAATACAGCAACAGTAACAGCAGTATTAAAATATTTACAGCAACACATCCGGTCGTAAAACATAAAATACAATGCAAGTTTTAAAAAATCATAATTTAAGACACTTAAATGTTACAGGTGCAAGATGTGACTTGAAACGTCCGAAAGTCTTTGTTTAAAACCAGATAAAGGAATTAAGAGTCCATCAACTTAAGCTGCAGATCATTCTGAGACCATGAGCCGTGTGCACAAAGGGAACCTTAATTTCAACCTCGAGATGAGACACTGACATTTCACATCAGAACACCTGAAACAGTTCATTCTTTAAGTTTTCTGCCATCCAAACAAATGATTTGACTCCTTATCGCTTTTTAAAGCACTTACCGGTAGATTATTAGTATGGTATATGAGGATCCTCCAAAACCCAGCTCAAATTGGACATAACAAATTGAGACATGTTGCTTTTTTATTATTTATTACCTCAAAGTATAACAACAATGACAATTTACAGACAATGAAGAACAAAAAAATAGTTTTAAGATTGGGCTCAATAAACACATCAAAACTACAGACACATGCAGAATCAAGCTGCATACAGAGATTAGTCAAATAGAATAGACAGTCCTGACCATCGCTGTGAGAAAATATCCATTTTCATTTGTAGTTGGGCCGTCAGACGCTCCATCACATAGATGTTTCAATGTGTGCGTCCATTGAGCAACAGTTGGTGAGCAGGGCTTAATCCAGTTTAGGGTACCGTATTCTCCGGCCTATAAGTTGCACCTTTTTGCATACATTTCTAAGCCCTGCGACTTATAGGCCGGTGCGACTTATACGTGGATTTTTCGGTTTTTTCACTTTGGTCAAAAAATGGTCACTTAATTTAACGGTTTTTAACCGTCAAAGTGCATTTATCAAGAAAAGTTAAACTGAGACACACTTTTACTGTAATGTCAGCTAACAAGAATATATTTTTTATGTGTTTATCTTTAAAGATCAAAGAGATGCAGGTCTGTTTGCTGCACTGCAGGTCTGTTGTTGCTACGCGTGCTCGTTTTGTGCCGTGCGGTGCGACTTATAGGCCGGTGCGACTTATACGTGGATTTTTCCACTTTATTGGACATAATTGGACTGGTGCGACTTATACTCTGGTGCGACTTATAGGCCGGAGAATACGGTAATAGTCTTTCTTGCCAATAGCAACATCATGTGCAGTAAGTAACATTGATCTTTAAAGGGGACCTCAGATGTATTTTTTAAATTTTTATGGTATTTCTGTGGGATATCCAGACCCTATTCCTTCAATTTAATGCACAAAATAATTATTAGATAATCAATTATACCCTTTTTAATTCTGCCATTTTTAACTTTCGTTTTGAACGACCGGTTTCTTGAAGTCCACGCCCTTCAACGATCTGTTCACGCCCTCTGTAACAGCCAGTATCTGTAATGTGTTGTTGTTTTAAAATTAGCTCTTTTTTTATTACTCATTTGACTTACTGTTAGTGTTAGCTTAAGATAACTTACCGAAACCCGTCTGAGCGCGCCGCAGTTTGCTGCTCCTTTTAGCATTAGACCACCCGAATCCGAAGCTAATGTTAGCTTGTTCCTCTTCCGGTTTTCGCCAGCTCCGCTCGTTGCACGCGATGAGATTTTGGGAGTTATCGCTGTTCCAGTGAAGACAACACAAAGTTCACCAAGTGTCTCCCGTAAATTAATCTGTAAGGAGAAGGTCCTCTTGCTGCGAGCCTGCTGCGAGGCTGCTGCAAGGCTGTACAGTTGAAGCTCCGCTCCATCGCGCCGGAAGAGGGTCCCGTCGAACCCGGTCCTTCCGCCTGTGGTCCGCTCGTTTAATTTTTGCCGGCTGCGCGTTGGCAGCGATCGCAAATACACTAAAAATTGAACTAAAACATAAAAATAACAATTATACTTTATTTATAAAGCCATTTAAAAAAACACAGCTGCAACAAAGTGCTGTACACATGAAATTAAGAACATATAAACAAAAGATGAGATGAAATCATGAAAAACAACAGTCATGTGTTTAATACAGAAGTGGGTTGAGCCTAACCAGGGGTTGCTAGGTGAGGGGCTGGACTCAGGTTTGATCTGATTGGCTGGCGGCTTGTGACGTCAATAAATGCAGGAAGTGTGAATCCTGGTGTATTTATCAAAAATAAATAAATCTACTTAGAGTAAATAAACCACTGGGTGCATTTTTTTGGCACAAGGACTGTTTTTTTATGAAGTAAATACCCAAAGTTTAGTAAAAAAACATTAAAAAGTGAATTTTGCATGTGTGGTCCCCTTTAATGAGGAATTTGTTGGGATATATGTCCAGCAGAAATAGAAGAGGGTCCATGGGAAGAGCTGTCCTTTTGAATGTCCTCCATCTTTAACGTTCACCCAAAAGGTCTAAAAATTTTTGGGCAGTCTCAAAAGACGTGCGTATGGTCACCGACCATACCACAATAACTCCAGCATTTATCTGTAGTTGTACTCTTGAAAATTAAAGTTTTTAATGGAGTTTAAAAAAATCCAGGTTTCATTTTCCACTCAAACTCTTTCCAGACTGGGCTCCCGATCCCTCGATGGCATTGGGAGTGCACGTTATCCCAGGATTCATGTATGAATGTAACAGAATGTTAATGTTACATTCATCTCCAGGTCCCACTGCTGTTTAATATGTAACGTGTTATCTGACAAATGTGTCAACAATTTTCCGTACATTTACAGATGAATTTGTTTGTTTGTGTCTGCGTTTCAGTCACATGCACGTCAGTGGATTATTTCTTAAGATTGTCCCATTCCACATGTTTTGTTATATAATTTCTAATCTGCAATCATGCTGCTTTCAAACAAAGTTAAACAAAGACTCCATTAACTTCCAGTGTCCAGGTTTAAAGCCAGAATGTCATTTTCCTTCTTGCTCATGTATTTACTGTATGTTGTCAGGATGTGGGGTTGAACAACTTGCTAACAAGCTGTCATGTTGTCAATCACAGCAACAAGACTTATTTATAAAAGCCTCGAGTAACTAAATGAAACTGTTTTTACAAAATGCATATCTGATCATGGAGCACGAAGATCAAACTGAATATTAATGAAGTGTAAATTTAGGTTTTTGTCAGAAAATACAGCTTGCATGTGCGGCAGGACTTAAAAGCTGTACTGCAGCCAGCCACAAGGGGGCACACATCCAATTCAAGATGGCCGCCACATACAACTGGTTGTAGGAAACCCAGAAATGACTCTCACTTGGTCAGTTTCATAGCTATTGAGGTCAAATTGAGTGTGTAAGTAGCTGAGGATCATTCACAACACCCACTCCAAACACTCCACATGATGTTATAGTTTTTGCCTCAAACTTTGACGTTGTTAGCATCATCCCTTATTGTCTGTTAGCAAAATATCTCGTGAACCACTGGATGGATTTTGATCAAACTTGGAGAAAGTAAATATGCAGTTCACATATACAACTCTTTAAGCTTTACAGTGATTCAAATTAAAGACGGCCTCCACGGTTTATCAACTTTAGCTAACACAAAAACATGTATAATTCGGTCATTTTTTCTTGTTTTGAGCTAAAGCGAGGTATGGTAGTAGCTGAGAGTGGATCACAACACATATCTGAGGGCTACTACAACTTGTAACGTTTCACTGTACGTGAGGTGCAGCATAACGTCGTTTACAAGGTTTGTACCCAGTACGTGTGTTCCTCACTTGTATGTCCTTCTTTTTCCCAGGTTGGTGCAGAAGAATTCAGAGGTGGGGGAGAAGGAGGAGGAGAAGAGCACAGACGTGAAGAAGACGAGAGACGCTCAGCTGGAGGAGGAAGCACAACACCTGAAGGAGGAGGTGGAGAAACTGAGGGTGGAGATGGAGAAACTGGAGGAGTCCCAGAAACACTGGGAGGAGAGGAAGGATGACGACATCAAGGAAGAGGAGGTGGACGAGGAGAAGAAGAAAGAACGGGAGGAGGAGAAGAGGAGAGAGGAGGTGGAGGAGCTCAGGAGGGAGCACAAGAGGGAGATGCAGAGTTTGGTTTCAGAGTACAGCAGCGCCCAGAACCAGCTGCAGGCTCGGATCGTGGCTCTGGAGAACGAGTGAGTGGAGACGCAAACATCTGTCCACTGAACGTCCGTTAGGGATGCACGATATTATCAGCATGGTATCGGCCGATATTAGAGATATATAAGTTAATTATCGAACATGGGCCATAAAATAACTCACCAATATAAAAGGCGCTGTTCACACACACACATTCACACATATATACCGTATTTTCCAGCCTATAAGTCGCACCTTTTTGCCTAATTTGCATGCCCTGCGACTTATAGGGCGAAGTGACATATTTAAGGATTTTTTCCCATATTTTTAGACCAATTTTTGGCTGAGATATGACCGTTTACATTCATTCTGATGAAAAAAATGGAGCAGTACCACTTTCGGCCGCTAGGGTCCACCAACCGTTCCCAGCTCATGTGTCCGACTGAAGCCTCATCTGGTCGGACTCACTCTGTCGCAGCACGGCCTCCTGCTCTCTGGAGCTCTGAACTACTGTTAGCTCAGTGTTTGACTGTTAGCAATGCAAAATAGTTCAAGAACCACAGGGCAGATTTTGATGAAACTTACAGAAAGTGATCACTGGATGGACATTTACAACTGTTTCGCTGTAGGAGATGTTTGAGCTAAAATTCTGCAATTAAGTTTTTTTAACATATCGGCATATCAGATATTGGTCAAAAATCCAATATTGTGCATCCCTAACGTCGGTGCAGGTGCGTGTGACGAGGTGTGTGTGTGTGTGTGTTCCTGCAGGCTGCGTGAGCGGGAGGAGCGGTGCAGGAGGAGGGAGCCTCCGTGTGACGACCTGCAGCTGGGGAGACTTCAGGAGCGGCTGATGGAGCGAGACCAGCTCATCAAACGACTGGTGGTGAGAAAACTCACTCTCATTTAACTGTTTTAAAACTCTTCGCTGGACACAGCTAAAAAATGCATTTTGTTCAAATTAGCCGAGATAAAGGAAGTTACGGCAATTTTAGAGAAATTAAAAAAACAAGCCCCAATCCGATCCGTCTCGATTCCGGGGCTTCAAAAACCACTTTCAGGTCCACAGAGTTTTATGAATGTAGCTCACAATGTCGAGAAGTGTTTATAATAAACTCCTACTTTCCTTTTAATTAAAGCTGCTATATGTAACTTTTCTAACAATATATTTTTAACATATTTCTTCACTCTGTCACTAGATTGATGTTAGAGAGGTAATCTCTGAAAAAAACTAAAAAAAAATATTGTCCCCTTGCTTCTCCAGGTGGTAAATAAGCATTTCTAAAAAGAAAAAGTGACCCGCCATTTTCCAGCCAATAAAAACAAAGTTTGTAACCAGCCAATAAAAACCGAGCTTGAATTCGAATCAGCCAATAAAAACAGAGCTTGAATTTGAATTTTAACAGACCACAAGGGGGCAGTGCCATATATGGCTCTGAGGGGGAGGGATCAGAATGCTTTGCTTGTTGAAATTTTTTCTAAGTGCTGATGTTCTACAGAAACTGCAGACTCCACCTTTAATCTGTCCAATGTGTGACTTTTGATTGCCATAATCTGAGCTGACTCTCCTGCCCCAGTGATCAAGGAGCTAATAATCTAATATAACTAGATTATGTACAGGAGTCCCTGGATTATCACGGGGGTTATGTTCCATACACCACCACGATAGGTGAAAACCTGCCAAGTAGGAACTCTATATTTATTTTAGTGTTTATATATATTTGAGGGCTTTATAAACCCTTCCCACACTCTTGCAATGTTCTAAACTTTTAAACCTACAGTATGTAATTTTACTAACATACATATATGTACTGTACAGTACTGCTAAATTTTACTCACCAGCTTTGCACTACAGCAGCCCGGTTCTGGTCGGGCTCAGTTCCAGTTCTGCAGACCTGCCCTGCAGTGATGAAGCCCACCACCCCGTCCAGGTTGATGTGCACGTGGATAATTGAAACTTCAGGATTATTTGAGACTTTCCTGCCAGTTCTGTGAGCTGAATAGATACTTCTTTTTTTCAGAAAGCAGCAGGTGGAAGCACTGTTGGCTTCTGGGTAGTGCAGTTGTTTTGACTGGCCTTTCAGTGTAGGCCAGGGCTATTCAACTAAACTGCTCAGGGGCCACAGTCTCTGAAAGCAGAAGCTCAGGGGCCAGACATCTAGCAATTAGTCATTATATAAATAAACTAAGTACAGTATTACAATGTTACCTTTAAAATTAGTTTGTTTCATTGCATTAAATCATAAATGCAATAAACAGAACCCAAAACCCAGAACCTCCCCCAAAAATATATTTTTAATTTTTAATGAAGTCATTGGTCACCTGTTGAATAGCCATGGTGTAGGCTTATTAAAATAAAACTACAAAATGGTGGCGCCGGTCCAAAGTATAATTATTTTCCGTTAACTTTTTATCCCGTACCGTCCTGATCGTGTGAGTACCGTAATATTAAAGTTGACAATCGTTGAAAAACTGCAAAACAGCGAGTCCGCAAAGTCAAACCGCATAGCAACGAGACTTTCTCTAGAGATTTCTAACCTGAGCCTGGGCCCGACCCGAAATTCAGGCCGGGTAAAAATTATGTGTTTGATGGGCGGGCTGGCTCAGTGTCAGGCTTTGATGTGGTTTTAAGACTCATACAGCACATAGAAAACTAAATAAGAAAGCACAATATAAAATTAAGTTAATCTACTTGTAGAGGAGGAGGCAGGTCTGACCGGCCGGTTGAAAGAGTTACAAACAAAAAAATTCAATTTAAACTCAGATGGATCAGCTGATCACCTGCTGTCACCTGCGGTGAAGGAAGCAGCAGCAGCTACAAAAGCTGAAGCGAGCCGTGCGTTCAATTCAATCAATCAATCACCTTTATTTTACCAGGTAGATCCCGTTGAGATCAAGATCTCTTTTACAAGGGTGACCTGGTCAAGTGGTCAGCAGCACACGTCACATGGTAATTGACAATAAGCATTTTTTAAGCAGGCCTATTCTGCCTCCACATGATTCTGTCTTTAATCTTAGTTGATATTATTATTGATTTTACTTGATTTTATCACTTGTTTTATTTGTTGTAGCACTTTGAGATTTTTATTAATGAAAAGTGCGGTATAAATTAAATTTGTTATTATTATTATTATTTGCATTTACCAAAAAGAAAATAAAGAAAACTACTGTACAATCACAATAATAGATGTTGACAGTTCAAAACCAACAGGATAGGACAGATTTCTATATACATTATATACATAACAAGCAGACAGACATTGGTTGAGTAGATAAAGTTAAAAATCAACAATGCCATGTAAATTGCACAACTAATGTTTAGAAACATCTGCAATGGTCAAGTTTCTTGATGACATTATCTAATACGGTTGACATAAAGGATCCAGGAGAGATGAATGTTGATAGTTTCAGATCTTTCTGTAAGTTGTTCCAGGCTGAGGGGACGGCGAAGCTGAATGCTCTTTTTCCTAGTTCAGTTCTGACAGGAGGAACTGACAGGAGGACTAAATCGTTAGAGCGCAGGGAGTAATGACTGTGTGATGTTTGTATTAAGGAGGTGAGGTATGACGGGACTAGGTTTAGGAGGGTCTTGTAGATGAAGGATATCCAGTGAGTGTATCTGCGAGTGCTGAGAGATGACCAGCCAGATTTTACGTAAAGCTCACAGTGATGAGTGCGATAACTGGAGTCAGTAATGAACCGAAGGGCACCGTGGTAAATGGAGTCTAAGGACTGTAGGTATTTTGATGCAGCACTCATGTACAGCACGTCACCATAATCTAGTATCGGCATGAATGTTGCAGCTACTAATGTTCTCCTGGCTTTGCATGAGAAGCAGGATTTGTTTCTGAAGTAGAAACCTGAAAGTTATGCACCATAACTCATGTTCCCTGAAGGAAGGGAACGAGGTGCAACATTGCTATGGGAATTGTGCCCCCGCGCGATTACCTGAAGGAATACTACTCACGCCTTTACGGCAGGGGCGTCACCGCCGCACCAGAGGCCCCGCCCTCTGGGTATTTAGGCGGTGAGCGCCCCTCCATCTTCCTCAACAATTGCACTTCACCGAGCTTCCAGCATTGAAAAGGGCCAGTTATGTTGCACCTCGTTCCCTTCCTTCAGGGAACATGAGTTATGATGTCATGTTCTTTCGGTGCAACATACTTGCTATGGGATTGTAATCCATTCACGCCCTTGAAATGCTCTGCAAAGTGTATGTGAGAGCATCCGTCTTAAAGACAGGCATCTCCCAGCTGCTTTCTGTAGAAAGCATATGCTAAGAGGAGAAAAAATGCCACAAGTAAACAACAACATGATGTCTCCACTGGGCATAAATATGGCAAATGTGAAAGTAAGAAACCCAGGCCAAACCCAGGGTAAACCTCACAGGCCCCTGTAAACTCTGAGTTTTTTTGTTTTGTTTTTTGTTTTGGGACAAAGCAACTAAAGCCCTAGGCTCTCAGCCAGACCCCTTCAAAGGCCAGGCTGAAAGTTGCCACAACTCTGGGCGCGGGTGAAAGAGTTGACCATGCGCCTGAGTCAGGAGGTCCCTATGAGAAGGCAAATGCCATGGTATCCCAGATAGCATTGAAATCAGCTCTGGAAACCACGTTTTCTGCGGCCAGTTGGGGGCTATAAGGATCAAAGAAAGAGCTCCCTTACGTACCCGTTCCAGTGTCGCCCCGATCAGAGGGACAGGTGGAAACGCATAGTAAAGTACCCCTGCTGGCCAGTCATGTGCCAGAGCATCCATACCCAATGGGGCATCCGCTTCCCTCAAGGAGAAGTAAAGGTCACAGTGTGAGCTAGCCCTGCAGGCGAACAGGTCCACAGAGGCCCTCCCAAATCGTGACCATACCTGTCCCACAATCCGTGGGTTCAGGCTCCATTCTGATGCCAGCAAAGGGCCTCTTGAGAGGGCGTCTGCTCCATAATTTAGTTCACCAGGAACATGAGTTGCCCTGAGTGACAGGATCCTTGGCGCACACCATGTGAGCATCCTCTGTGCCAGATGGAGGAGGGCCCGGGACCTTGTCCCTCCCTCTCTGTTGATAAAGGACACTGTGGTCCTGTTATCTGATTTCACCAGGATGTGTTGTCCAGCAATCAGACCTTTGTGGAAGAAGAATTTTAATGACAGGAATACGGCTAACAATTCCAGGAAGTTGATGTGTAATCTTGCTTCCTGTTCATTCCAAAGGCCGCGGGCATTCTGATTCCTACAGATTGCCCCCCATCCTGTTTTTGAGGCATCCGTCGTGATGACACACGAGATGACACCCTTCCCAGTGAGACCCCTTCCGTGAAGACGGACAAATCTCTCCAGGGTTCCAGAGCCTCCAGGCACTCTGAACCTATCCTAACCTTCCCCGTTTGTTTAGGTAGGTTAGGCTGTATCCGTTGGTTCAGCCACAGTTGCATGGGCCGCATTTTCAGTAATGCGTGTGGCACACATGGAATGGCCGCTGCCAAGAGGCCTAGAAGGCGTTGGCAGGTTTTTGCAAGGACCTTATGGTCCAATTTAAATTTGCTCAGGCAAGAGCGAATGGAGGAAACTCGTTCCTTTGAAAGCCATGCTCTGTACTGGATGGTGACAGAGTTAAATTGCTCTTTTGCAGGTTTATAACAAACCCAAGAGACTCTAAGTGATAAATCACCTTGTAAGAGTGTGACTGGGCCTGCTTTCTGCTTTCAGCCAGAATCAGCAGGTCATCCAGGTAGTTCATGACCCTGAGTCCTTGATTCCTGAGAGGGGTCAGAGCTGCATCCAGACATTTTGTAAATGTGCGTGGAGCAGTCTTTAAACCAAAGGGTAAAGCTTTGAATTCATAAGCGATTCCCTCAAAAGCAAAGCGGAGGAATTTTCTGTTTCCTCCAAACGCCTATATGGAAATAGGCATCTTTTAAGTCTACTGTACAAGCGTAGTCTCCAGGTCTCACAGACTGGAGAACTTGTCGCAGTGTAAGCATCTTGAACTTAAATGTTTTAATCCTTTTGTTGAGAGTCCTGAGATCCAGAATTGGTCTCAGAGAACGATCCTTTTTGGGCACCAGGAAGTACTTGCTGTAGTGGCCGGAGAGCAGCTTGTGTCCAGAGACCAAACTAATCACTCCTTTTTGCAGCATGGTCGAAACTTCCTCCCTCAGCACGTGTGCGCGTGCGGGGTTGATCTTAGATTGCAGCACCCCTGTGAAGCGGGGCGGTCTCTTAGAGAATTGCAATTTGAGTCCATGACGAATTGTTGTCATGACCCAATCATTTGGTAGGCACGCCTTCCAGGCCTGCGCATGTGTGCTGAGTCTGGATGGCATGTTGTGTTGCAGCCCGTCACGTTTGAGAGCCAGAGGGGTGACCTTTGACCCCTCTTGCCCTCCCCTGGACAGGCTGGTCGGCCCGACAGGAGATACCGCGAGATCTAGCTCACGTGTCTCGTTGTGGTTCATAATTAGACCACATGGTTGGTTTATAAAAATGGGACTCGAGTCAAGAACCAGGGTAGTCTGTGCTTTGGTACTTTTATTTTTATAGTACATGTTTGAAACAGTGTTTATTTTGTTTACACATGCAATGGTCGAGTCGCGTTTGGTGCGCACACATATGCCGCTTGCTCCTCGTAGTCTTTTACGAGGGGAGACTGGGCCCAATGGATCAGGTACCCGTACCACGTGGGCGGATAAACCTGTAAGATTCTCGGTTCGTCCTGTTTCATCAGGTCAGAGCCTGTTTTCCACCTGGGGAGACTGGCGAGATCCTCGGCTGTCCCTGAAAAGTTCCACCATCACCTGCGGGTTTCTTCCGTGGGGGGGTCATTTGTGTTCTCCTTACGGGGGCAAAGTTCTTTCTTGGCAACCCCTCGCGGAGGGATTCCGCCTGTTTACGTCTCTGTTCCAGTTTGGTCTGGACGCGTTCCAGAGCTCCCCTGAACAGCCCCGTCGAGTCGATCGGGTGCTGGAGGAAAGTTGACCTCTGGTTTTCCGGGAGGTCCGATAAGGTCAGCCAAAGATGGCGCTGGGCGACGACCATTTCCGCCATCGCCTGGCCTTGGGAGATGGCTATTGTCCCCATCAAGCGGAGCATGAGGTCCGAGGCACAGCGGGCCTCCTCCACGGCTTCCGTTGCGGCCTGTTTGTCTTTTGCTACCTGGACATGCTGCAGCTTTTCCGCCAGGTACGCCTGCACCAATGTTGATGCGTTCATTGCGCGAGCCGCAAGGCCCTGAGCCTTAGTAGCACTTTTCGAGTTGTTTCTCCGAAGTGCGGCAGGCCCTGCTGGGTAGCGTAGGTTTCATCCCCGAGGCGGCGGGGACTAGGTGAGCCGCCAGAGTCTCCTCAATGGGGGGGGTGCTGTCGAGGCCTACTGCTTCCATTCCCGCCACGTCGAGGAGCCGGGACAATGGGAGCATGATAGAAGCTCCGGGATCCACCCAGGAGCGTTTCAGCTCCGTGAGGAAGTCCGGAAAGATGGGCATCTTTTGCGACATTGTTGGTTGTTTCGCGTGGAAGTAGCTTCCCGCTAGCTTCGTAGCCTGCTGGCGAGGCGTCGGGTCCGGCCACGTGATCTGCAGAGCATCCGCTGCCCTACGACACAAGTCGAACAGGGCCGGTACCGACAGGTCCGGTTCCGGGAGAATGTGCGCCAGGTTCTGGGAGGAACTCACGATTTCTCCCTTGTCACCAAATTCGGCGTCTAGGTCGGACACTTCAGACGTCGAGTCTTCGGCGGCACCCGAGGAGTCCGACATTTCGTCCTCTCCGACTCGTCCGCTGCATTCCAGGTTCACGCTATCGGGTTCCGGAGCAGGGGGAAGCCGACGTGCGACCTTGAGCGCCGCGCTTCTAGCCATGGAATTGGCCAGCGCCATAGCCCATCGTCTCCTCATTGCAGCCGACATTCGACGGCAGTGAGGGCAAGAGTCGGGGAATTCCAGCGCCTTCCTTGCATGCAGAATCCCCAGGCAGACAGGACAGGCCTCGTGGGTGTCCGTCGCCGAAAGGGAGCAGCCACAGCCGCTGGGGCAAGGGTGCGAGCGAGGACTCGTCGTCCTGGTCTTTCTCCTCCTTGTCTTCCGTCTTCCCTTCTCGGGAGCCATGTCCTGAGAAGCGTCGAGTTGATTTGATAGGTTCTTTTCTTCAAAGTTGTCTTCTCCGTCGTCTTTTCTTTCGCTCAAAAAACCTGCTAAGGTTAGCAGGAGGTTGTGACGCAGTTAGCGCCTTCGAGCGAAAACCTGCGGAAAAGAAGAAAACTTCGAGGGTGAGTAGAAAAATGCCGGACTAGCTTTCGCCAGCCCAGCAGTGCGCAGGAAAAATTTCTCTGTACGCTCAGTGTAGGGAGCGAGCTCACCTCAGTCGAGCGATGCGACAACAGAGAAGTCTCACGGAGTTCAGGTGTTTAAGCGAGGTGAAGGGCAAAAAAGAGGAAGATGGAGGGGCGCTCACCGCCTAAATACCCAGAGGGCGGGGCCTCTGGTGCGGCGGTGACGCCCCTGCTGTAAAGGCGTGAGTGTATTCCTTCTGGTAATCGTGCGGGGGCGCAATTCCCATAGCAAGTATGTTGCACCGAGAGAGGGATGTTGATGTTGATGTATAGGGAGAAAAGAATGGGACCCAAGACAGAACCCTGTGGCACCCCTTTCACAACATCTAAGAAAGTAGAGGAGGATCCGGCTACATGAACAGACTGTGTTCTGTCAGTTAGGTAGTTGGTGAACCAGGAGACTGCATCTGTTGATAGACCAGAATGTTCCAGGATGTTCGTCAATAGTCTGTGATCAACTGTATCAAATGCCTTGGACAGGTCTATAAATAGGGCAACACAGTATTGTTTGCAGTCCAGGGCATGTATGATGTCATTTAATACTTTGAGAACTGTAGTGACGGTGCTGTGCTGTTTTCTGAATCCTGACTGGAATTGTGATAGAATATGGTTTGATTGTAGGAAATCAGTTAGCTGATCACAGACAAGTCTTTCAAACAGTTTGGCAAGAATGCATAATTTAGAAATTGGTCTGTAGTTGTTGACATTTGTTGGTTCACCCCCTTTTAGCAGAGGGAGAACAAAAGCTGATTTCCAGATTTTGGGTATTTTATTTGTGTTGAGACTGAGATTGAAAATATGGGAAAGAGGTTCAGCAATGAAATCTGCAGCTAGTTTTAGGAAAAGTGGTTCTATGTTGTCAGGTCCTGCTGCTTTGCGTGTGTCGAGAGTTTTTAGAGCATTTAGAACTTCAGCGGGAGATACTGATTCGAAGTCAAAGCGATTTGTGACCTGTTTGTCCAGCACGTGTGGAGCTGGGGGTGGATTTGCATCAGTTTGGTCAGCAGATAACATTTCAGGATCCATCCATCCATCCATCTTCTTCCGCTTAGGGGTCGCGGGGGTAGCAGCCTAAGTAGGGAGGCCCAGACTTCCCTCTCCCCAGCCACTTGGAGCAGCTCCTCCGGGGGAATCCCAAGGCGTTCCCAGGCCAGCCGAGAAACATAGTCCCTCCAGCGCGTCCTGGGTCTTCCTCTGGGTCTCCTCCCGGTGGGACATGCCCGGAACACCTCACCAGGGAGGCGTCCAGGAGGCATCCTAACCAGATGCCCGAGCCACCTCAACTGGCTCCTCTCGATGTGGAGAAGCAGCGGCTCTACTCCGAGTCCCTCCCGGATGACTGAGCTTCTCACCCTATCTCTAAGGGAGAGTCCAGCCACCCTGCGGAGAAAACTCATTTCAGCCGCTTGTATCCGAGATCTTGTTCTTTCGGTCATAACCCAAAGCTCATGACCATAGATGAGGGTGGGAACGTAGATCGATCGGTAAATTGAGAGCTTTGCCTTTTGACTCAGCTCTCTCTTCACCACGACAGACCGGTACAGCGCCCGCTTCACTGCGGACGCTGCACCTATCCGCCTATCGATCTCACGCTCCAGTTTTCCCTCATTCGTGAACAAGACCCCGAGATACTTAAACTCCTCCACTTGGGGCAGGACCTCCTCCCCGACCCGGAGAGGGCATGCTACCCTTTTCCGGCTCAAGACCATGGCCTCGGATTTGGAGGAACTGATCCTCATCCCGGCCGCATCACACTCGGCTGCAAACCGCTCTAGTGAAAGTTGTAAATCACGAACTGATGAAGCCAGTAGGACCACATCATCTGCAAAAAACATTTCAGGATGTGTAGATTCAAACAATTAAAACATCCCTGTTCGGTTTTTCCAAATAATTTTGCGCTAAAAATATTTTTGTTCATCTGTATACTGTAACAGCCTGTCTTTAGAGATGATTTTTTAGGCTATTAATTTTGTTAATATCCATTTGGTGAAACAAGAAATCTTGTATCTTCCTGTCTTTGAAATACATTTTTAAAATATCGTGTCAAACTGATTTGCTTACAAAAGGAGTAAAAGCTTAATTAATTTTTTTTTTTTTCGGGTACGGAAAAAAGTCTGGGCTGGGGCCGGGTCAGGTGTGATTTTTTTTTTTTTTAGGCCTGAATGTAACTTTACAAGGGACTACTGTATTACTTTGTAGTTTGTCAGTTGTGTTAGCAAACATCTGGACAGATTCTAAAACAAATTCCAGGAAGTAACCACTGGATGTTCATCTCCGACTGACTAACGTGCTTTGATTTAGCATTTCACCGTTCAAAGAAACATGCAGGACTACCAAGGCAACAAATCGTCCTCGTTGGGGCGCGCACATTTTTCAGTCTTCATCACGTTTCGTGTTTTACTCTACTCTTACAGCAGTGTTTATGAAATAACGACTTCATTAAAGTTTCACACCAAAGGAACAGAACACTGGAGAGCTTAAGGTTGATTTTAACCTCGACACCATATCATGCGGTACTTGTTAGTAGATTTGATTTGCGGGGGTGGGGGGTGGGTTATTAAACTGCAGCAGCTAGAACTTTTCATGAATTTGAGCCCTTTAATATTCTGCAGGTTGAGCCGTCGTGTCAGTCATTAACCTGCAGCGTCCTCCGTGTTTTTCCTTTTAGAGACATTTGTTGCTGAACCGCTTCTTTGGCTTTTCTGTCCCAGTTCTTATCAGCAAAAAAATAAATAAAAAAACATGTTTCATATTAGGATTCTGGACACGGATCAGCTTATTTGATGAAAAGTAGAAAAATCTCCAGAAGAAGCTCATCAGAGGACTCTGTTTCGGTGCAAACGGCCAAACGGTTTTCATTAAGTGCCTCTTGAGATCTAACTGGAACGGCCGCCTCGTTAATTGTGTGTGGCCGTTTGTGTAGGAGACAAACAGTTTTATAAACACGGAGCTGTGTGATAAACAAGAGCATGCTGAATCGGTCCTTCCTTGTCCTCCTCCCCTGCAGGAAGAGAGGCATCAGCTGCAGCTTCACCCCCCTGTTGCCGGGGACAACAGCTCCCTCAGGCCCCGTGACAACAAGTCCCGCCCCGGGAGCGTCACACCAACCATGAGGGTGAGTTTTGTCGGTTCAATGCACAACGTATACATCAAAATGTGCTCCCCTGCAGCCGGACAGACTCCACGCTGCAGCCAGACTGTGTTTTTGTGGCTCGAGTGCTCCGACCTGACCGCCCGCCGCTCTGACTTTAACACTTCAAGAACTCCAACACTTTGTTTTTATTTTACTTCTCGTATTTTAGAATACCAGACCTCGTGTTGGGAAGCGAAGCCATGTTAGTAGCGATGTGATGTTTTCGGTCCTGCCTACTCCCTCGTACCTAATTGACCTTTTAAGAGGAATTGGAAACACCCTTTGTCCGTCCACCCTGTGAGCTGGATAACTTGGAAAAATACAGTGAGGTACTGTACTGATGTAGAATTTGGTGTGCGGCTGCATGTAGGCGGAATAAAGGTCACTATTGAAAATTGTGTTGCCACGTCAAAACTACCGGTATTCTTTTACAGTTTTTATATTGTTTAAAAGTATAGTATCCTCAAATGATTGGGGTGGCCAAAGATTAATCTATGGTGGCACCATTGGCCACCCCCTGGCTCTGCCACTGCACCTTCCACTCACCAGGATCCATCATTCTGTGACGCCTTGGACAAGCCACAACTACCTCTGTTCTCCACAGTGTAACTTCTCCCCACTTGAATATCTTGCACTAAAAACATTTAGGTTTACTTCATTCTCTGTTCCAGTCCAGAAAAACACTCATCTCAAAAACTACAAACATTCACCGTTCAAATCCCTCAGTGACGGGGACGTCTTCAGCGTGGTGCTTGTTAAAACCTTAACAGGACTTAATAACGAAGTTAGTTTGTCTCGGCTCCAATCTAATTTTAAATAGTATCATTAGTAAAAGTCAACAAAAACCAGGTGTAAAGGACTGTAATACTCGAGCTGAACGCCGACCTCAAATACCTGAAGTGGCTGTGGGTGTATTTGGGCATGTGGTGCCCGATTCTGTGCTTTAGAAAATGTAAAAAGGTCAATTGTGGTGTTTAATGATGTTTGAGCATGAAATAACTACAAAGTAATTACAGTTCGTGTTAGAAAAATGAATACTTGAACAAACTGCAGTAAGACAAGAACTACGTGAATCAACGTGTCAGCACCTGAAAATAAATTTCATGTTTATGTTATTCTTTTAATAACAGCAAATTTGTGCCTTACTTAAAGGTATTTTGACAATATGCTAAAACATAGACATCTTTAGAAAGAGGAGCTACCGTACTCAGCTTTGATTTTTTGTACACAGATGCTTCGAATAATTAATATATAAAAGTATTTTTTAATAAAATAGTTTTAATGACGTAACTCTGCAGTGCGTCTCAGTTTTCGGGTGGAGAAAGGAGGGGTCAAATGCCAATGCATTTTTATGACGCAATGTAATGAACGCACATTGTAAATAACAATGGCAGAGAATATAGAAACCGAGGAATTAAGCAATTTAAGTGAAGATTTGAGCGATTTGTCTTCAGTTTGGGAAGCCGAAGTTCGAGTGATGAACAAGAAACAGCTGGTTATAATGTAGGTCTGCAGCCGTATTTATTTGAGCCTTACCGTTCAGGGAGCGAGGGGGACTCTGAGATTGTTTTGTCCATTCTTGACGAAGTTTTTCATCTTTTGGGAAAGTGAAAAGACTCACTTGTTCACTGGCCCAAATGCGACACAACGTGCCAACATTTTTCATGTTATACAACAACAAAAAAGTGCGATCTTGAAGACAATGAAACTGCGTTCTAATAGCAGCCACAGACTGAACTTCATGTCCCAACGTCACAGACGTCGCATATGGAAGTACCCGGATTTCCCGTGACGAAACACAGCGCCAAGTTTAAAATCACTTTGAAACAAATTGTCATTGATTTATCATTTTGCTTGTAAAAATGAACATAGTTGAATGATACATCATACAGTATACAGTATATGTTTTGCCACTTTATGCATACCGTAGTTCCAACATCATGTCACAATACCTTTAAGTCCTATTCGTTCATATGACATGGAGTTAAAATTGGTACTGTACTTGGAGCAGCCTACTGGGTCACTGATCCCATTTCAGTTTTAACATGTGAAGATTAGTATTTCTATGGTTATATCTGGAGAATGAAAATGCAGGTTTGTTTATGAAAGCCCTCGATTTGAAGAAAAAGGACCGTATGAACGCAGCTAAGACCAAGTGGACTGCTGCTGTCTTAAAACAATGACAAATATTTCTTCAAATTCTTTTGACTTTATCACTTGTCAGTTTCATTTTTCAGTTATTGACCAGCACAAATAGCATCCAGCACTTCAGAGCATCCACGGCTCGCTTCCTGCAAAAGTATTTTCTGCTGTAACAGCATAATTTAGATTTAAAGATGGCGTGAAAGTTTAAATAATAGAGTTTGCATGAGCCTCTGTAAAGTTTTGGAGTTGTTTTAAATCGATAAAGTCCTTTTTGATACTTGGTGCTCAGATTAGCCATTATTAGTTCATGAGTTGGTTCTGTGGAAACAAGTTTGTTTGCAACGAGCTACTGTGTTTTAGGTTCTTTCTGATGCCTGAATGCAGCAGGTCCACTGGACTGAAAACAAAAAATAAAATCTTTAATCTGTTCAGAAAGTCTGAAGAGTGCTGAACAGACTGAAACTTTTCTTCTGTCTGTGATATTCTTCTCACAGAAAAAAGAAGTTGAGACACCTCCTTGTGTCACCAGCATCCCCTGCGCTTCTATCTACGACAGGAACATCTTCCCCCATTCCTCCTCCTCCTCCTCCCATCCACACTCCTCAACTCTCCCCCACCAGTCCAGCTCCCACCCTCATTCCTCTTCTCACTACTCCACCTCCTCTCTTCCACACAAGCACACCTCCCTCTCCCTGAGCCAACATTCCTCTCCCACCATCCCTCGGTCCACCAGATCCCGGACGTCCTGCATCCCCCCCACCCCGGCGCCGACTGCTCCTCTCCCCGTCTGCCCCTCGCCGCAGACGGGCATCCGATACGTGTCCCCCTCCTGCCAGGATCCACACACATACTTCCAGAGCCATTCGATCAGGTATGAACACTTTATCTGGTTAGAAAGACAAAAAGGGACACGTGTTCATTTCAGCTTCTAAATGCTCGCGTTTCAGTAATCCTCCTTTTTTCAGAACAACATATGCACCAGAGGTGACTTTCACTGAAAATATATCTGCACAGGCCAAATGAAAATAAAACAAGGACTGAAGTAAAGTGGAGAACTTTGCTCCGATGAATCAGAATCCGTCCATAGCGGCATGTGGGTGGAGTCGAGAGTGAATCATGGTCTCACTAGATGAAGCAGTTTTAGGAGAACCCCTCTTTACACAGCCACCTCTCCTGAGCTCATTGTTCCAACAAACAGCTGCAGGCCGAACCCTCACCTCTGCAGGCCAGAGCAACTCCAACCAGGGGC
>JBBPBX010035168.1:8003-23577 GCA_038048925.1 Garcialebias charrua
GGGGTACCAGGCCCATTGATATGGGCTGTTAGGTCCCTGTACGACCGGTGTCAGAGCTTGGTCCGCATTGCCGGTAGTAAGTCAGGCTCGTTTCCGGTGAGAGTTGGACTCCGCCAAGGTTGCCCTTTGTCACCGATTCTGTTCATAACTTTTATGGACAGAATTTCTAGGCGCAGCCAAGGTGTTGAGAGGATCCGTTTTGGTGGCCTTGGAATCGCTTCTCTGTTTTTTGCAGATGATGTGGTCCTATTGGCTTCATCAGCTCGTGATCTACAGCTTTCGCTGGAGCGGTTTGCAGCTGAATGTGATGCGGCCGGGATGAGGATCAGTTCCTCCAAATCCGAGGCCATGGTCTTGAGCCGGAAAAGGGTAGCGTGCCCTCTCCGGGTCGGGGAGGAGGTCCTTACCCAAGTGGAGGAGTTTAAGTATCTCGGGATCTTGTTCACGAATGAGGGAAAACTGGAGCGTGAGATCGATAGGCGGATAGGTGCAGCGTCCGCAGTGAAGCGGGCGCTGTACCGGTCTGTCGTGGTGAAGAGAGAGCTGAGTCAAAAGGCAAAGCTCTCAATTTACCGATCGATCTACGTTCCCACCCTCATCTATGGTCATGAGCTTTGGGTTATGACCGAAAGAACAAGATCTCGGATACAAGCGGCTGAAATGAGTTTTCTCCGCAGGGTGGCTGGACTCTCCCTTAGAGATAGGGTGAGAAGCTCAGTCATCCGGGAGGGACTCGGAGTAGAGCCGCTGCTTCTCCACATCGAGAGGAGCCAGTTGAGGTGGCTCGGGCATCTGGTTAGGATGCCTCCTGGACGTCTCCCTGGTGAGGTGTTCCGGGCATGTCCCACCGGGAGGAGACCCAGAGGAAGACCCAGGATACGCTGGAGGGACTATGTTTCTCGGCTGGCCTGGGAACGCCTTGGGATTCCCCCGAGGAGCTGCTCCAAGTGGCTGGGGAGAGGGAAGTCTGGGCCTCCCTACTTAGGCTGCTACCCCCGCGACCCGACCCCGGATAAGCGGAAGAAAGGATGGATGGATGGATGGATGTATTATTTGTTTTATTGTCATTTAATTCTGTTGCTCCTTGTAGCACTTTGACATTTTCATTAATGAAAAGTGCGTTATAAATTGAATTCATTATTATTATTATTATTATTATTATGAATGATGTTTTATCTGGACCAATTCTGAAGCTTCCAGGTTAACCCTTCTATTGTCCGATAACTTTGACCATCCATGACCCTTAGGGAAAAATCAACCACCTTATTTAACTGCATACAATACTGTTTATTTTATTCACAGAATAAAACAACTGGTCAGTCTTTTAGAGCTAGCTCGGCCTGAAAACATTGTTTTAACTCTTCAGGCCATTTTTATTATTATTTCATCCATCCATCCATCAGTCCATTGTCCATCTACAGTGTTTGGTAAAGTTAATAATGCAAGTTAAGTTGAGCTTTAATGACTCCTAAGGAAATATTAATAACTTAATAGTTACTTCAGTGGATGTTTTCATGACACAGAACAATACAGTTGAACTATTAAGTATTTCGTACAAAATCAGTTTAGTCCCATCCAGACACGAGCACTACTGCATGCTAACACTTACCGTAGTATGATAAAAAATGACTACAAGGTATGTGATTAGCCTACCTACTGCCTTTGTTTTACGTCACACAACCGTAAACATCTGTGATAAATCCACAACCTTCACATCAATGTGAAGAAGACAAAAGAGATGATGGTGAACTTCAGAAGGAACAAACACACCTATGAACATAAGAGGATCTGCAGTGGAAGTGGTCTCCAGCTACAAGTACTTGGGTGTATGAACGATAACCTCAGCTGGGGCAACAACACCACCAGCCTGATCAAGAAAGGTCATCAGAGACTCTACTTCCTCAGACGGTTGAGACGGGCTGGACTGGGAAGCTCAGTCCTCACCTCCTTCTACAGGTGTGCAGTGGAGAGCATCCTGTGCTCCAGCATCAACGTGTGGCATGGAGGCTGCACAGCTGCAGAAAGAAAAGCTCTGCAGAGAGTGGTGAAGGCTGCACAGAAGATGTTGGAGTCAGTCTCCCCACCATCACAGACATCTACACCTCCAGATGCAGGAAGAGAGCCACCTGCATCATGAAGGACCCCACTCACCCAGCACACACACTTTTTGCCCCACTCCCCTCAGGAAGGAGGTTGAGGAGCATTAAGTGTAGAACCACTAGACTGAGGAACAGCTTCTACCCTGAGGCTGTTAGACTCATGAATATCTAACCAGAATAATCACTGTGAAAATCACATCATGTTGCTGCTGATCTGTTTCATGTTGCTGCTGATCTGTTTCATTTTGATGTGTTCATTCGTGCTCATCTGCTTATACAGACTCATGTTTGTGCTGCTGTTCGAAGTAATGTTTTTATGCTATTGGTGCTTAGTGTATTTTTAATTGATGTTTTTCTAAGTTCATATCTTAGATCTTATAACTGTTCTTCTTTTACCTTTTATTGTTGGATGTAAATGGGCCCCTGTGTACATAATTTCGTTCCATCACATGTACCACATGTGGTGCAAATGACAATAAAGAATCTGACTCTGACAACGTTCTGTATATACTTGTGAGAACTTTCTCATTGAGATGGATCTAGTAATTATAATGTCTTCATCTCTTAATTACAGCACATAGAGCTCATAATTATAAGAGCTGCCTTGCTGTCATGGAAACAGCTTAAATCAAGTATATTGGCAGCCAGTTGTTGATGGCAAACATCCAAAATGCACAGTCTACTGCTTGATGTTATTGATGTTTAAAACTGTAAGATGTTCTGCAGAGACAAAACTTCTAATTAAAGCAGCATTCCTGAAGAATGCATATCATCCACATTTTAAATAAAGATCTTGTGATCTGTTACTGCTTGGAAATTGTGTTGGAGATGGCGTCTAGCCTTGAGCACACCAAACTTTAGCTAATTTTGTGTAGTGATGACTGAGTTATAGCTGGTTTTGTGTTTGATAAAATCCATTAGCCATGACCATTAGGTATAGATCACCTCTAAAGCACTTTCGGGTGGGGTAATAGGGCTAAACAATACACCGAACAACAGAAGCACGATTCTCATTTGCTTGGTTTGGCTATTATTTACATGTTTAATGTGAGCACCAACATAAACTAAACTAACATAAACTGGGATTTATTCAACGCATGCAACAAAAAGACAGAAACAAGGTGCCAAAAGTGAAAAAGAAATAAATCTACAGCAGCATGGTCCTATTGGCAAATTGGTTCTGATGACAGTGAGTTATCTTAGCAACATGGTCCCTTTGGCACCATGGTACTGTTTGCGGTGTGGTTCGGTTAGTGGCGTGGTCTTGTTAGCAGCGTTAGCAGATCTTGCTAGCAGGTCCCATCAGCAGAATGATGATAAGGACCACAGCAGCTGCCCTCCCAGACTGCCCTCCAGAACTGGGTCCGGCAGACAGAGAACATTCATGGTTTCCCCGCGGAACTGAACAAGTCCGTAGAGTTCAGTCCATGCAGACAGATGGAGGATCATGGAGACAGTCCAGTATATCAGGGTGCTGATAATTTATTCAAAACTTAAACCTAACTTATGGAACTTACAACAGCGTATGTGTCTTTTTCTTCATGCGTTGGCGTACACCGAAGCTATATAGCACTGTGCGACAAGGCCTTTACTTTCTGAATATCTTGCACAAGTGCTTAAAAACTTTTAGTCCCAAGTATTTCAAACCCACCTTTTGTCCATTCTCAGGTCTAACAAGATGTCGATGTGGCAGCAAGAGTCGTCAAGTTACTCCCCTTGCATAGAGATAGACTCCAGCTCCATAAGGACCAAAGACAGACTCGGCTCCACGAGCTGGCTGAAGCAGGAGCAGGACGACCTTCGCATTATCAAATGGGAAAACTTCCAAACCGGACCTTCCGCAGATGCCGTTCAGGACAACACACCCAGCAGTGCCATGTCTGGTAGGACCCATTGAGTCTTTAGTTACAAGACATTACCTTTCTGCAATTTAAATATCCTCACCTGATGGAGTTTGTTTCCCACAGCTTTAAATTTTGAGGGCTTGCCCCCGAGGGTGTTGTTGACCATCACAAAGCTGCAGTGCATGCTGGAGAGCAAACAGGAACGCATCGCTACACTGGAGAAACAGGTGGAGGACCTGATGCAGGACCGCAAGTTTCTACGCAGCCAGATCGATAACCTCACAAGCAATCGCTCCATGCCAGCGTTCGCTACACCCTGTTCAACAACTGAAGGTCAGTGACCGAACTGAAGCTGTTTGTAGCTTTTATTTACAAAGGTCATTGTTAATTATGGTTTCATTTTTCTGTCCACAGTTCCTAAATCAAGCAAAGTGCAGCATTCGGAAAATAAATCTCGAAAGAGAGAAAGGGTTTCTTGTAGTTCCTCTGCCAGCAGCGACACAGACTCTGGGGGGTCCGACTCTTCAGTAGTGTCAGCTGCCTCAAGTGAGCACAGAAGGAAGAAACGCCATAAGGAAAAGAAAAAGTCGAAGAAAGGGAAGGACTACAGCAGGAAGAGAGGTAAGCAAAGAAAGGACATTTAAAAAACTGGACTTTGCACCAATTTGGTAACCACCCAACAGTACTTTATTTCAACATTAGACAGACCTTATGTTTGATTCATGGACAAGTGCCTCAGTTTGTAGACATTTTAAGTGTAATAAAGCAAAGCACACTTTAAGTTGTTGCTGTCAGGAGCAACCAGCATGATAATCTACAGCAGGGGTGCCCAATACATTGATTGCGATCTACCGGTCGAGCGCGATCTACCGGTTGATCACAAAGGCAATTTGAGTAGACTGCATGGTGAAATAGACTTCAGACTTTTTTTTCTTCATTTTTGTTAAATAGATGTCAGCCTATTATTATTATTATTATTACTGAATCTATCCTCACTGTGCAATTTGTCACTTGATTGACATACATGTTAGCCAATCTGAGACCGGACACTTTCTGACACATAGGTCACCACGCATGTGCATACAATGGCGTTAAAAACAAACCAGTTGCCTAGTAATAGCCTCTAGTGTATTTCTTTTAATCTAAATTCAAGAAAGGGAATAAAACGAGTTGGGGAGCTGGACCAAGTAAGAAGCCAAAAACCTACCATTTCCAAACGTAATGGGAGGACGACTTTTTCCCCCTTCACATTGTCTCATTCGAAGTGCATTTGCCTCATCTGCCATTGTACCGGAGCAACATTTTCAGACTATATTCATAAAAACTACAACACTGACTTCCTTCTGAAAAGCGAGCTGAGAAAGAAAAAGGTGAAGGAGCTAAAATCCCAGTTATTTGGACAGCAGTCATTTTTTCTACAGCTGGCCACGGCAGCGAAGCAGCCTTCTGGGTAAGTCACAGTAATAATTAAGCACAAGAAGACTTTTCAAGATGAGGCACGTGTGGAAGCAGCTGACTCGTTGCTTCGATACTTTAAAAACAAACCAGAAATATTATCTTCAATCAAAGCTCTCCAGGTATCAAGAAATACGATTACGGTTAAAAGCAGCTGCTGTCAGGGCTGCTGTATTTAGTCTTTTTTGAAATTTTCACTTTTGTTCTCAAGTTTTCAGGTTATTTTTCAAACTTCCTTTCAATTTATTTGTGCGAAGAACGCAAGTTATTGCTGTATTTTGTTTATTATTTTGTTTGCAGACAGGAACTATACTCAGCTTTTAATTTTTTTAACAAACTTTTGCGTTTTGTCATTTATTATGTTGCGTCCACAGTGAGCTGGGACTAATTAATTCATTCAACCTTTATTTTTCCAGATTAGTCTCATTGAGTCACAAGGACTCATTTACAAGAGAGACAACATATAAAGTACAGACAACAATAAACTACAGTAAAATGCAATTAAAATAAAAGTAGCATTATAACACAATAAATCAAGGTGCCATATAAAACATGTGAAAATACTAAAAACAAGAATGTAAAACAAATAAAGCATACTTAATATATTTATAAATAAGCATATGTTTAGTATTTTTATAGCAGGTAGATCATTTGGACTTGGTCATTTTAAAAGTAGCTTGCATGCTGAAAAAGTGTGGGCACCCCTACTCTACAGCATACAGACAAGCAACTCTTTTCAATATCTGCAAACTTCTCTCAAAATAATTAAATAAAAAATAACACTTTCAAATATGAGCCACAGAAACATGCTTTGATACTGATGACCAAATCCTAAACTACCTAATAAGCTATTCATAACCTCATCATTGCCACTTTCTTTGCTTGTGGTGAGTTAATAATTTCTAACAATAAATTCCACATATTTTGGAGGTTGAACAGTTTAACAGATGGTTAGATCATCATAAACTAATCATAATGAAGATGTGCTTACTTATCTGTAAGTGTCACAAGAAGTTTTAACTGTGAGAAAGTTGTGATCTAACAGTGAGTAAATCATGAACTGATGACTCGCATCACTATAGAAGGCACAACATTTAAACTCATTATTAATAATTAACACATGGTTAGGTAATCATGAACTAACAAGGACAAAGATTCACAAAAGGTTAGCTTATGGTCCAATAATGATGAAGAAAAATTATTAATTCATGATTAGATAATAGGTTACTTGACTGGCAAAAAAATTATTTTCTAAGAATGGTTCTTTTTAGCTAAAATGAGTTGAACCTAACCATTAAAAAAAACTTGGTGATCATCAGCAAAGCCTTCCAAATGATGAGGCTAAGAATGAAATGGTTACTTGGTAATGGTTATCTTTTTATGACCGAAGCAGGAGTCTCTAAATAATAAAAGTGTTCACTGTTAGTTAATGCTTAGAACGTGATTAATTACTTGTTAACAAAGTATATTATGTTGCCCTTATTTGGAAGTGCTTGTATAAACTTGCACACCTACCAGTACTGTATGTATTTTCTCGTCCCTAATTGATCATTCTGGCGCCAGTAGCGGCTCTTTTCTGCTTTTATATATATATATTTTGGTCTTTAGAAATTGAGTGAATTTCCTGACCTTTCAGATTCACTTTGTAGGAAAATAAAGTTGAAATGGTGGGTGAACATACTAATTGATTAAACAAATCTAAATGTCCCAGGAAAAATGAAATGCTGTGTTTTAAATAAACATTTCTGATTTTATGAAAATATTCCCTGCAGTCTACTCCATATATAGTACGAGTTCTAGGAGAAAACATAGTAATTTACTTACATATATACAATCTGAAAACTACTTTTCATTCAACGTTTTGGATGATTTTGCTTCTTTTAAAACATTACCAGAGGTAAATTATTTAAATTTTATTAATTTTTCTTTTTCTTTTGGCTTCTCTCTTCCTCAGCAGTGAACTAACTCGCACAAAAACTTGGCAATTCTTTTTACGCAGGATGCTCTTCCTGTTGCTGCCACAGACCACTGAGTTACCACAGCGAGCAGAGAGCTGCTCTCTAGGGTTCCCGAGAGAGCAGATGGTGGGGGTTAAGAGCATTGCTCAAGGGCCCAGGGCACTATGTGGTGTAAATGAGGATGGAAGCAGGTGTGGGTGCTTCACCTTTCCCACCCACATTTTGATGTTGACAGTCCAGGAGATTGAACCATTGAACTTCCAATCACAGGCTTGGCTTCGCTAACCTCTGTGCCACCACATCCCCTTATTACATGTGATCAAATAAATAGTTTTATTAATTCATTCAAAAACAATAAATAGAAAATCATCCATGCATGTAGTTCAGTGCTTCCTGCTGTGTGATACTCTCAGCGGGGTTTTGATGCCACTTTGACTCGCTGTATCCCCAGTTTGCTTCTGGTTTCAGGGTCACCAACCAAAAGCAATTTAGACCCAAGTGTTTAAAGTTAGACATAATGGTAGCAGCAGCAGAGTGTGACAACAAACTTTGCAACAAGTTGTTGCAAATGTCAATGTTGACATTGTTTAAAATGACTTTGTCATGACAACTTCACATTATCCACGATACACATGTCTTTGTCATGACAACTTCACATTATCCAAGATAAAAATGTCTTTGTCATGACAACTTCACATTATCCACGATACACATGTCTTTGTCATGACAACTTCACATTTACCAAGAAATCATAACCGGTCATAAATGTTATAATAAGGATTAATTATCGACCTTTAAAAGTTACATTACAGTACCCTGACATTTGTTGTTAGTCTTAACTTTGGCAGTCATGACACCATTATAATTGTGTCAGTAATGTTGTCCCTTACCTCAAGTAAAGTGGAACACATTGAACAAGTTATAAATATATCAATAAGTGTCATTACCCTGTCTAATGCTTTAATAACAGTCATTAATATTTTCCTTTTACTTGAAGTGTTACACATTGAACTAGTTATAAAGATGTTTTAATAATAGTCAATAGTTAAACTTACCTCAAGTAAAGTGGAACCTAATGGACTAGTTATAAAGATGCCATTAAGTGTCATTACAATGTCATTAATATTTATAATTACCTCAAGTAAAGTACAACACATGGAACTAGTTATAAAGATGTAATAATAACGGTAGAACAATTATACAGAGGTTTATGAAAGATCTTGGACTGGTGGACATCTTTAGAGAAGTCCACCAAGAAAGTAAAGCCTACTCATGTTATTCAGCAACATTTCAGACATTCACATATAGATTAATTGTTAATCTCATCAGCATTAATATCTAAAATTCAAAACTGTATGTATGATAGCATAGTAATTTCAGCTCATGCACCATGTTGTCTTATCTACAGTGACGTGAAAGTAGCCAGGGACCTCCCTAGATGGTGTTTTCAGCATAAATTGCTGTAGGATGAGGATTTTGTTAAATACATCAGGTTACAGATTGATGAGTTATTTCAGTTAAATACTAATCAAACAACAGCATGCATTAGATGGAATGCCATTAAAGCATTTCTTAGAGGACATATTACTGTATTAGCTACACAGGCAACAAATACAAGAATGGCAAGATTAATGGGCAGAATCGTGAAATTAAATTAAATTCAATTAAAGATCACTCAGGAGAGTTTTTTTCCCAAACAAACGATACAGAGTTGAATCTAATAATAATAATAATAATAATAATAATAATGTCACATTTTTGTCATCTGTGTATGTTTCCATACAAGACGAAATTTGACTCTGCATTTAACCCAATCACCACCAGGTGGGGCAGTGGGCAGCTATAGAAAGTGCGCCGGGGAGCAATTGGGATGAGGTGTGCTGCTCAAACACACCATAAGTTATGCCGTGACTGGGGTTTGAACCTAGGTCCTTCGGGTCCCAAGTCGGTTCCCCTGCCACTACACCATCTTGGCCCCAGCAGAAAGCAGAATATCATAAATACTGTAGTCCAATTTCTGAGCTGCATCCAGTCTTTTAAGACTAAAACAATCATATTACAAATGGGATAAAGCCAGAAAAACTTTAGATTGGCAAATCAAACGGCTTCAAATCAAAACTCTATATATTAGAAAATCCAAACAACATCTTTTTGAAAAGATTTTGGGTCTGATTTACAACCATTTGCTTTGGACACCCAGGTGAAGAGAGGATCTTAGCTGTCAACTGATCACCACCTGGTAGCGAGTTGGATCAGATAGTGGGGGAAGATGCCGGACAGACCAAGTAGACCCAAACATGTAGTGAGGGTTTGCTGGGAACGCCTGGCAGAAGAACCCACCAGAGAGATCTTCAACTCACACCTCAGGGATAGCTTTAACTGCATCCCAGCTAAGGTGGGGGACATTAAATCTGAGTGAGCCATGTTCCACGCCTTGCTTGTTGATGTAGCTACCTTGAGCTGTGGCCACAAGGTTGTCGGTGCTTCCCGCAGTGGTCATCCAAGAACTCAGTGGTGGACACCCTGGGTTAGGGAGGTTGTCAAGCTGTAGAAGGAGTCATATCAGGCCTTGTTGGTCAGTGGGACTCTGGAGGTAGCTGAGGAGTACTGGGGGGCCAAGTGTTGTGCGGCCATGGCTGTTGCTGAGGCAAAAGCTCAGATATGGGAGGAGTTCGATGAAACCTTGGATAGAGATTCTCGGTTGGCTCCAAGGAGATTCTGGTAAACCATCAGGCAGCTGAGGAAGGGAAAGCAACAATTTAGCACTGTGTTCGGTGAAAGTGGGGTGTTGTTGACCTCAACCAGTGATGCCATTGAGAGGTGAAAGGAATACTTCTCTGATCTTCTCAATCCCACCAGCACGTCTTCCATAGATGAAGCTGAGTCGGGGGACTTTGAGGTTGATCTGCCCATAACTGTGGCTGAGGTCGCTGAGGTAGTTAAAAAGCTCTGAGGTGGCAGGGTTCCAGGAGTGGATGAGGTTCACCCTGAATTCCTTAAGGCTCTGGATGTTGTGGAGCTGTCTTGTTGACACACCTTTGCAATGTCACGTGGACATCGGGGGCAGTGCCACTGGATTAGCAGACTGAGGTGGTGGTTCCCCTTTTCAAAAAGGGGGAGACTGAAGGGTGTGCTCCATTTATAGGGGTATCACTCTCCGTAGCCTCCCTGATAAGGTCTATTCAAGGGTACTGGAGAAGCAAGTCTGATCATTGGTTGAATCTCAGATCCAGGACGAACAATGTGGGTTCCGTCCTGGCTGGGGAACACTGGATCAGCTCTTTACCCTCACTAGGGTCCTCAAGGGTTCATGGGAGATTGCCCATCCAGTCTACATGTGCTTTGTGGACTTGGAGAAGGCATTTCACCGTATTCCTCGGGTTAAACTGTGGAGGGTGCTCTGTGAGTTTGGGATTGAGGGCCCGTTGTTATGAGCTGTTCAGTCCCTATACAAGCGGTGCAAGAGTTTGATTCGCATTTCAGGTAATAAGTCGGACCCCTTCAGGGTGGGAGTTGGACTCCACCAAGGCTGCCCGTTGTCACAGATTCTGTTCATAACTTTAATGGACAGAATTTATCAGTGCAGCCAGCGAGCGGAGGGTTTCCGGATTGATGGCCTCAGGATTCCGTCTCTGCTCTTTGCAGATGATGTGGCCCTGTTGGCATCATCCTGCCGTGATCTTCAGCTCTCACTGGAGCGATTCGCAGCCGAGTGTGAAACGGCTGGGATGAGAATTACCACCTCCAAATCTGAGGCCATGGTCCTCAACTGGAAAAGGGTGGATTGCTCTCTTCAGGTTGAGGGTGAGGTTCTGCCTCAAGTGCAGGAGTTCAAGTATCTTGGGGTTTTGTTCATGAGTGAGGTAAGAATGGAGCATGAGATTGACAGACAGATTGATGCAGTATTTGCAGTATTTCAGACTCTGTACCGGTCTGTTGTGGTGAAAAGACCCAGGACACACTGGAGAGACTTTGTCTTTCGATTGGCCTGGGAACACCTTTGAATCCTCCCAGAAGAGCTGGAATTGGTGGCTGTGGAAAGAGATTTCTGGGTCTCTGTGCTCAAGCTGCTGCTCCAACGACCCGACTTCAGAATAAGCGGAATAAATGGACAGATGGATGTTTTACTTAGGTTCTTATTTTGACATGTTATCTATTAGCAGATGAGAGAACATTAGACGTCAAAAATTAGACATCACGTTAAATACTGTAGTAGGGCTTCCGGACCTTGGCCTCATGACATTTTGTCTTTTTGGACCTCTTTAAATTATAATTAAATACCCCTGTTTTCGAGCAATGGGGCTGGGTAATGTTGTAGTTGATGGTAATGAATAAAGGTTACTACTGTAGTAACCCAGCTCACCCCATTAACCAATCAAAACATAGTCTGGCTTGCCACCAGCAAGATTGATCAAATAGTTGGCCCTCATCAGCTTAAAGGTGCTATGTGTAACTTTCTGTAGAGCGCAGAACTTAGAAATATTTTCAACAGGCAAAGCATTCTGATCCCTCCCCCTCAGAGCCATATATGGCTCTGCTCCCCCTGGCCCTGCTGAAATTCAAATTCAAGCTCTGTTTTTATTGGCTGGTTACAAACTCTGTTTTTATTGGCTGGTTAACGGCGGGTCACTCTGTGTTTTTAGTGTTTTTATAAATGCTGATAGAGAAGCAAGGGGACTATAGTTTTTTTCAGAGATTACTTTGTCTAACACCAGTCTGTCAGTAGATAGTGACAGAGTGAAGAAATATGTTAAAAACATATTGTTAGAAAAGTTACAGACTGCACTACAAAGTCACATAGCAGCTTTAATAAGTAGGTTAGTGCTTAGTTAATAATATTTGTTTATTTGTTTGTGTTACTTTTCTTAAGTGAACACAGTGGATGGAGTCATCACCCGATATAAGAGTGCCCTGAAGAGATTCAGCAAGTTTGGATCTATGAAAAAGGCCTTCACCAAGATTAATGTTGACCGCAATACCATTGCGAGAACAGCTGTAATTGCTGAACTAGCAATCGCATTTCCAGATACAGGGAACCCCCGACCTACGAACGAGTTTGGGACCTAAGAACCGTTCGCAGCTCGATCCGTTCGTAGGTAGGGGGTGAAAATTATATTAAAAAAAAAAAATTATTCATTCATTCATTCATTCAACCTTTATTTATCATGCTAACGGAGCGCGCGCACACATTTAAGCATGTAAAGTAGTGTACTGTAATGTTAAACATTGCTATTCACATTTACAGAATAAATAAAAATATATTTTCTTACTTTGAGATGGTCAAAGCCGACATAGGTTGCCATGCGTTGATTGTTTTCGGGCCAAGCAGCGCGGGGGCCGGCAAGCCACCGCAGCTGCTCCAGACCTGTGTTAGCTAGCTGGCTAGCTTCTGCTAGCCAAGCCATGAGCTAGTGTTGGAGCGGCGGCGCGATCAATCTGCAGCTGCTGCTCCAGCCGCTGCTCCAGCCTGAGACGTCCACAGAGCTATTCCAGCTAGTAATTAATCCATATGATGCGATCCTGGTCACCAGTGTTCAAAAGGCCGGCTCCCGTGTTAGCTCCAGTGTTAGCTTCTGGAGCTAGCCAGGCCGGAGGTGTAGCCAGGCCGGCCGGAGGTGTTCGCACGGCGGCCTGGCACGATCGGCGATAAATCCGCTGCTGCCTGAGACATCCACAAAGTTCACAGAGACGTTTCCAGCTAGTAATTAATCCATATGAAGCCATCCTGGTCACCAGTCTTCGTCCGGCTCTCGGCAGCTAACCTAAGATGGCGTCCGGTGTTCTACATTAATTTGTGACCGGAGACCCCAGTGACTGAACCTAAAATAGCGTCCGGTGTTCTACATTAATTTGTGACCGTGTAAACTGAAGACCTACTTCCTGTTGCCCAAGATTGCTCAAAAATTGCTCAAAAATGATCAGAAATGATCTTTTTTATCATAATTATTATTTATAAAGCCTTTAAAACAACCAGAGCTGCAACAAAGTGATGTACACATGAAATTAAGAACATTTAAACACAAAAAAAAAAAAAAAAAATTTTTTTTAAATTCATATTTTTATTAAATATGATATGTTCGTAGGTCCCGTGGTTCGCAGGTCGATGGGGTCGTAGGTCGGGGGTTACCTGTATTTGCTATAATTTTTTATCAAACAATTAATTTTTTTAAGTGTTAATCTTCTTAAAAGCCTTGCTGTGCGCTCCTGTGGCAGACATTTGCAGCAGAGCTAAACACGGTCCACATTTTGACTCAGGTGCAACCTATATATGGATTTTTCCAATTCTTTGGCAATAATTGGACAATGCGACCTATACTCTGACAAATACAGTAGTCTGCATGGTATTCTATTTTGAAAATCAATCATGTCTGTCAGCGCAATTTTAGCGCTTCCTTGACTCAGTCACAGTTTATTTTTTTCACTTGCAAGCTCTCAAACTAACTTTAACAAAAATTAGTAAAAAATAAATAAATAATAAAACTTTGTTGGGGAGATTCTTTGAAAAAGAGAACAGGCCCGATGAAGGCAGCAGAAGACTCCACAACCGCCACCAAAATAAAAGCTGCATTTAAAAGAAAACATCAGGAGTCCTTCAGGTTCGTCACATCAGAGGAGTCACACGATCTGTGTGAGATGTGGCGATCCGCTATCCCTCGAAGCCCCGAAACATTCAAAACTGCTTCACAACATGGCGACTGAGCTCCTTCATTAAAATCAAAGACGGAGTATTTTAAAGGAAAAAAGGGAATATCAAAGATCAGAAAGGATTATTAAAGACTGCCATCCCATTAAATGTGTCTGTGCTGAGAGTATTGTGTTTAGTGGCTAACAGCATTGATAAGAAGTAAGATTTAATAAATCATAACATTTCATTAGAAATTAAATGGCAAAATATAAAAGTACAATTATGTTTCTATTACAGACGTCATAATTAAATAATATATGATGCACCTAATTGTGTTTTGTTATGTGCGTGATCCCCCTTCACATTCTCTGCAGCTGGTCCATGAAAAAATATCGGCATAAAACCGGTGCATGGTGCAGAAAAGGTTGGGGACCTCTGCTGTACAGGGAGGGGCCTCGAGGTTCCATGAAAACAATCAAATAAATTAAACACATAATTGTGATAAGTTATACTGTATTTATCATGTTGAGCAAAATCCTAGTAGCTGCATTGAACTATATACATTTTTTATGTTCTTGCCTAAATCGGCTCATCTTTTTCTCTTCACCTCTGTCTGTGGTTTTATGGATGGCTATTGAAAATTAGAAAAGCAAAACTTTAAAGAAAAGAGCTCATGAATTCACTGCATACCTTCATTTGACGAAACTCCCAGAAAATAATCGTTGGAAACGCATCTACAATGGATTAACTCTGGAATCAAACACATTCAGTGTGGCTGCCACAGCCAAGCAACCTTAGCAAACACAAAAACTTAGCCACTGTTTCTTTCCGGTACTGATGAGTAAGTTCGTCAGATTCTAATCGGGGGGTCTGGGGTTCAATCCTCAACCCTGCTGCCTGCTCAGGTGTCCTTGGGCAAGACACCATACCCCACAGCACTCATCAATATGCTTAAATGTATAGTTTCCTTAAATGACTGGAGTGGTAAAAAAAAAAAAGTCTATGGCCGAGGCCACCACCCTCTGGCTCTTTCTTTGGGACTGGCGGTGGAAGAAATGGCCTCCTCCACTCGACAGGATCTATCACTCAGCGCTGCCTCGGACAATAAAAAACAAAAATAAAAACCACAGCTTCAATTTTCAATTGGAAGGTAATGAAGACCTGAAACAGACTGACAGTCATCTTAGTAGTTAGCAGTTTAGCTTTAGCTTCCGCTAATATTTTTACCTGTTTAGCATTAGCAAAGTAAATTTCTTAGTTAGCCAAATATGGGCTAGAGAAGTTAACTTTTTGGTTAATTGTGCCCACCACGGCGGCAAGTATGGTAAGTACATTTTTCCCCCCACGTTCCCACAAATGTATGTTTTCTGCTTCAAGTGCAAAATTGTTCAAGTTCAAACTAACATGTAGAGCATGATTAGATGATTAAGATTACATTTTTTGTATAACTTTACTAACAAGTAACCATTTCTGTTTTTTATTACCTAGTTCGTGAAGTTAAACTGCAAAACTTTCAGAAAATGTGCCTGCGTTATCGAGCTGCTTCTCAACAAAATACAACTGTGAGTCCTCAAAACAAAGTTCACATCATCC
>JBBPBX010035169.1:0-32206 GCA_038048925.1 Garcialebias charrua
ATATATATATATATATATATATATATATATATATATATATATATATATATATATATATATATATATATATATATATATATATATATATATATATATATATATATATATATATATATATATATTATATATATATATATATATATATATATATATATATATATATATATATATATATAATATATATATATATATATATATATATATATATATATATATATATATATATATATATATATATATATATATATATATATATATATATATATATATATATATATATATATATATATATATATATATATATATATATATATATATATATATATAGTTTATTTATATAAATAAACAATTATATTTATAACTATATATATATATATATAGTTATAAATATAGGTATCTATATAAATAAATAACTATTTTTATAACTACTGTATATATACAATTTATATATATATACAGTATTCATTTACCTTATATATACCGGTACATTCATTTATAAACTTCATCAACTCGTTTAAAAGTTATTTTCTTTTAATTGAGGATTTTTGGGATTGAAACTGCCCCAAGGCCACACCCTGCCACAGATCTTTGGAGGACACCCCGCTTGGAGATGGTCTTCATCTGGTCTCCATGGGTCAGTCCTCAGTGCTGGTTGATCACCTTCGGTCTCACGCAGGTGGAACCCACTGAGATGAGTTTGTACTCAGTGGTAGCTGTGCCTGGCCCCAGATGCGGCTGTTGGTTGCAGCACTTCCTCTCTACCACGGTCGGCATTTCTCTGCATCTACGGCAGATGCACCATGAAGGTTGTCCAGGTAAAGGAGGGATGGTTGTCCAGGTAAAAGAGGGATGGTTGCTGGTGAAGCAGGTCTGAAATGGCTGAGGACATCAAAAAAATATAAACGTAAAAAACAAACTAACATTGTTACTGAGGCAACACATTACATTATTTTATTAAAAAACAATATTCAATTTTGATCAGGACAGAAAACAACATGTACTTGGATACCAGTTCAATAAATTCTCCCAATAAAAGTTAATGAGACTAACTCGAAAATATAGACAAAATCATATTTTTAACACGCACTAAAATACGTACGTTCAGTGCAAATGTATGTTATACACGAACACAGAATTTTAATTAAGTCATCTTTTTAAAAATTCTTAAATTTATAAAGTTGTACTTTTTCTGTGACGCGGTTAGAAAAATAAAATAATATAAAAATAAGCTTCAAAGTTATTTATTGTCAATATTGTGCGTCTGTATTATTCTAATTTTATGACCACTAAAATTGCAGCACAGAAAAGCCATAACAATGAACAAATACATTATATAAAAACTGGAGCGTGAGATCGATAGGCGAATAGGTGCAGCGTCCGCAGTGAAGCGGGCGCTGTACCGGTCTGTCGTGGTGAAGAGAGAGCTGAGTCGAAAGACAAAGCTCTCAATTTACCGATCGATCTACGTTCCCACCCTCATCTATGGTCATGAGCTTTGGGTTGTGACTCAGAGTAGAGCCGCTGCTTCTCCACATCGAGAGGAGCCAGTTGAGGTGGCTCGGGCATCTGGTTAGGATGCCTCCTGGACGCCTCCCTGGTGAGGTGTTCCGGGCATGTCCCACCGGGAGGAGACCCAGAGGAAGACCCAGGACACGCTGGAGGGACTATGTTTCTCGGCTGGCCTGGGAACGCCTTGGGATTCCCCCAGAGGAGCTGCTCCAAGTGGCTGGGGAGAGGGAAGTCTGGGCCTCCCTACTTAGGCTGCTACCCCCGCGACCCGACCCCGGATAAGCGGAAGAAAATGGATGGATGGATGGATTATATAAAAACAACTATTAAACTTTGTTTTTTGTTTCTGCCTACCGTAATATCTGGTGGAAATAAATTTCATAAACAATATTAGACATACAACCTTACCATCTACATTTTAAAATTGTGTAATAATATTATGATCACAGTTATATTAGTTGCAGTGCAAACCATAAAATAATCTTGACATAAATACGGTTTCCCCTTACTTACCTTGTTTCCAAAACCTGAATGGGAGTCTCCCCAAATTCACTTCTGAGACCTTCCCCAAAGTCATCATCTCTGCATAAAAACATATAATGTAGTTCAAACAATAATCAGATATTCTTTTCAACACATTTATCACACAATGACAAATTTATCTAACATATCAAAGCATTTAGGATGATTTAAAAAATAGCATCAAACAGCCATCTTCCATCCTGTTCTGCTGCTAGAAGTAAAATTTGAACTTTTTATGCTCTCCTTTCATCCTGCTTCACTGCATGCTCATGTCCGCAGCAAACTCGTCCACCCCACCGCAAGTTTTACAGATTTTATTCCAAAAATTAATAATTTTTGAGGCCCTTTATACAGGTAAACGTCCAAAGAGGTTGAGATGTATGCATCAACAACATATATTGTGTAGTACAACTAACAGACTTTTAGATTATGAACACCAAATGATCTGCAGACAATATGCTAATTGCTAGTTGTTGTGATCATGCATCTCTTACACAGACAGCACAGTTACAGTACTTTCATCATATCTGCATGCTGATCCACAATACAATAAGTTAGGATAACTAAATGTACGTATCAAAACAATACTGAGGTTGAATGAGTTAGCTGCTGCCATTAGCATCACGTCAGCTGTAGGCCGGAAAACGGTTTTAGCCTGTTGTAGATAATTTCATGGCATTTGCGCTATCACATGATTCAAGCAAAGACACTTACTTTTCAAGCAGGAAAGTTGCTAACTCTGCATCGCTTGGCAATCCTTTGAGCACTCGAAGCTCTCGCCACCTCCGCCATCTTGAAACAGCTACTGTTTGAGACGGGAGCGTGCCCGGCTGCTGCGCGCTGCAGCTGGGAGAGGCGGGGGGAGGGCGGGGGAAGCTCGTTCATGAAAATAACTCTGTTTTTATTGGCTGGTCAAACACGGCCCGCTCTGGTTTTTATAAATGCTATTTTAACCACCGGGAGACGCCAGAGGAATATAGTATTTCTCAAAGATTACCTGTTTAACATCACTCTGACAAAAAATAGTGACAGAGAGAAGAAATATGTTTATTAAAAAAAGCTACATACTGCAACTTTAACCGTTTCTTAATAAATTCACGAAATGGTCAAATCTGCTGGATTTAAATTGTTTCGCTTTGACGTCTTCCAAACATCGCGTGCGCTGAGAAAATAAATTATAAATAAATCAAATTTTATCTCAAATAACTCCAACAGCTAACAGTTTGTAAATGAACACCAAATAATTACTTTCTGTAAGCTGAAAGAAAATCCGCCGAGTGGTTTATGAGCTATTTAGACAAATAGAAGCAGGAAAATAACCTAAGCTAACGCGACACGTTTAAGTCTATGAAACATCGATTTTTTTTTAAATCTCAAACATCTCATAAAGCTAGTCAGTTGTAAATGTCCATACAGTGATTACTTTCTGTAAGTTTGATTAAAGGGGACCACAGATGCAAAATTCACTTTTTATTGTTTTTTTTTAACTCAACTTTGGGTATTTACTTCATAAAAAAACAGTCCTTGTGCCAAAAAAATGCACCCAGTGGTTTATTTACTCTAAGTAGATTTATTTATTTTTGATAAATACACCTGGATTCACACTTCCTGCAGTTATTGACGTCACAAGCCGTAGCCAATCACCTCAAACCTGAGTCCAGCCCCTCACCTAGCAACCCCTGGTTAGGCTCAACCCACTTCTGTATTAAACACATGACTGTTGTTTTTCATGATTTCATCTCATCTTTTGTTTATATGTTCTTAATTTCATGTGTACAGCACTTTGTTGCAGCTGTGTTTTTTTTAAATGGCTTTATAAATAAAGTATAATTGTTATTTTTATGTTTTAGTTCAATTTTTAGTGTATTTGCGATCGCTCCCAACGCGCAGCCGGCAAAAATTAAACGAGCGGACTCCCGGCATAGGGACCGGCGGCAACGGGACCCTCTTCTGGCGCGATGGAGCGGAGCTTCAACTGTACAGCCTCTTGCAGCCTCGCAGCAGCGAGGACCTTCTCCTTACGGATTAATTTACGGGAGACACTTGGTGAACTTTGTGTTGTCTTGACTGGAACAGCGATAACTCCCAAAATCTCCGCGTGCAACGAGCGGAGCTGGCGAACACCGGAAGAGGAACAAGCTAACATTAGCTTCGGATTCGGCAGGTCTCATGCTAAAAGGAGCAGCTCATGGCGGCGCGCTCAGACGAGTTTCGGTAAGTTATCTTAAGCTAGCACTAACAGTAAGTCAAATGAGTAATAAAAAAAGAGCTAATTTTAAAACAACAACACATTACAGATACTGGCTGTTACAGAGGGCGTAAACAGATCGTTGAAGGGCGTGGACTTCAAGAAACCGGTCGTTCAAAACGAAAGTTAAAAATGGCAGAATTAAAAAGGGTATAATTGATTATCTAATAATTATTTTGTGCATTAAATTGAAGGAATAGGGTCTGGATACCCCACAGAAATACCATAAAAATTTAAAAAATACATCTGAGGTCCCCTTTAAAAATCTGTCCTGAGGTTCTTGACTTATCTTGCTAACAAACACAGCTAACAGTAGTTACCTCCAGAGCAGGAGGTCGGGCAGCGACAGAGTCAGTCCGACCAGAGGAGGCTGCCTTCGGACACAGGAGGTGGGAACGGTCGGTGTACCCTAGCAGACAAAAGTGGTACTGCACCATTTTTTGCCAAAATGAAAAACGGTCATATCTGAGCCAAAAATTGGTCTAAAAATATGGGAAAAATTCCATAAACAGGTCTCACCTCTCTAGAGGTCGCAGGGCATGCAAATTCAGCAAAGAATTGTGACCTATAGTCCGGAAAATACAGTAATTCAACCAGAATGGTAGAGCTGTACGGTGGAGCAGTGGTTTGAGCTGTCGCCTCACAGTGGGAGGGTCTCAGGATCATCCGTGCACACGTTGGTTTGGTCAGGTTTCCTCCCACAGAATGAAAACATGCGTGTTGGGTTCATTAGTATGGAACCGGCAGCTTGACTTTGAAATGAAAAAGCATTCTGCTAAACCATTTTAGTTTTCAATACGTCTCACAACCGCTTCCATACATTAGTAAAGAGTGAGTGAGAGTTGTTTGTCTCTGTGTGTCCTTGATGGACTGGAGACCTGTCCCCCGGGGTGTCCCCCGCCTCTCGCACAGAGAGACAGCTGGGTACGGGCACCAGCTCCTCGTGGCCCGGGAAGAAGAAGCAGGTAAATTGCCCTTGACACAATCAGTGTCAAGGACACACTGGTGCATCTGAAACTGCAGCTTTGCACTTGTCTTCATTTTGATGAAGTCAGGGCAGCAAAGACCACAATTTGCAATTCCATTCATTTTTCACCAGCTGTGATTTATCCGTGTTAAAGCGCACACGCTGGGCCCGAGAACACGAGCGCTGCGTGGAAACCACAAGGAGCTCAACAGGAAAATCCACCGGACGTCTAAGAAGACGCTGGAACAAACAGAATTTGTTTCCCACACACGTTCACACATGATCACAAGAAGAAACCGATTTTTCTGTTGCTGGGGGGCAACGAAGGCAGGCGGCGGGGCAACAACTTCTCATCTCAGCCGAAGCTCGCAGCTTCGAGTGGAACAGCTAAGACGGTGAACGACTGAAGAAGTAGCCCAAATGCCCAGCTGTGTGTGCGAAGGCAAAACGACGACACACGGTGCACACCTGCCGCTTTCAGATGCTGCAAAGCAGAAAACATGAGCGTGAAAGAAGAAATGAGACGAATACACAAATACAGCAGCAGACTGACGCCGGCGACTCGTGTTCTGTGGTGTGAAATGACCATAATCTGACAATCTCACACTGACATGACTGACTGCACGTTAAAATGCATCGGTTCGCCAGAATGCAAATACGTACCACACCACTTTATTTATAAAGCACTTTAAACAGCAACAAGGCCATGCAAAGTGCTGTACAGCAAAACAAAACCAGCAAAGGACACAGGATAAAATACACAGATCCACAGAGGTAAAGAAGATAAGAACTAAATGACTAACATTATAGAATACAGTACAGGTAGTCCTCGGGTTACGACGGTCTCGGGTTACAACGTTTCGTGGTTACGACGCATCGCCCATAAAAAATGTATATATATATATATTTTTGAAAAGCCGAGTTACGCAGTTTCTAGTTTTATGTCAAAAACGTAGCGGCGGTTTTACGTCATAAACGGATTGCGGAATACGGCAGATGGACCGGTTTTACGTCGTAAACGTAGCGCCGGAGGAATACATTGCACTGTAGTACTGTACTGTGAACGTGGTTTTACGTCGTAAACGTAAAGCAGCGGCGGAAAATATTGTACTTTACGCGGTGGAGCGGCGGAGGAATGCTGTTAACGCCGTTCTCCTCGGTCCATCCGCTGTACCTGTATTCCTTTTTCCGTTTACGATGTAAAACCGCGTTCACAGTACAGTACATCCTGGTAGGCCGTTAACTCTTTTTGCCCTTCATTATGGCTTCCAAACGTTTGTGTTTTTTGATAATTATGTAGTGTTGGGATAGGCTAAGTGCTTGGTAATACAGTAATGTACATGTGTATGGTGCAGTATGTATGTATATTCCGACTTACGTCGAAAATTGGTTTACGCCGCCGCGTAGGAACGGATCTACGTCGTAAGTCGAGGACTACCTGTACAGGCAAGTAGAATCAAATCGCAGAGTGTCAAAAGCCCGGGAACAAAAGTGAGTTTTTAAACAAGACTTGAACACAGTGAGAGAGGGAGTCTGCCTGACATGCAGTGGTAACTCAGTCCACAGTTTTGAACCTGCAGCAGAGAAGGTCCTGTTGCCTCTGAGATTAAAACAAGTGAACCAATAAAAGCATCTGGTCTTCTGACCTCAGAGAGCGCTGTGGGGCATATGGCTGCGGCAGATCAGAGAGATAAGAGGGGGCAGAGCTGCAGAGATATAAAAACATACAGAAGGAGTTTAAAATTAATTTAAAAGTGAACTGGGAGCTGGTGAAGGGAGGACAGAACTGGAGTAACATCCTCCCTTTTGCCTGCACCAGTTAAAAATCAGGCTGCAGCATTTTGAACCAGTAAACGTGCAATAGAGGTCTGACTGATTCCCAAAAGAAGCACATGGCAGTAATCAAGTCTGGATGTATTGAAAGCATGTACTGTATTACTGTCTCAAGGTTACTTTTGGACAGTATGGGCTTCAATTTAACAGTCGCCTCAACTGAACAAACAAACAAGATTGAACAATCATGTTTACATGACTTAAGTTTCATGGAAGGGTCCATTTTCACTCCCAGATTAGTGACAACCTGTTTCTCTAATGGGGGTAGAGAGGAAAGGTCCATACTGTGGTTCCTGATTGTGCCATTAGGTGCAAACAACATGACTTCTGTCTTCTCTATTAAAATTTAAGAAATGTAAAGCCCTCCAGTCCCTGATGTCAGCCAGGCACTCAAGAAGAGGTTGGATAGAACGTGCACCAGTGTGCTTTAGACCAGTGGTTTCCAACCGTGGTCCTTGAGGAACACCATCCTGCACGTTTTACTTGTTTCCATGAACCTGAGTTGAATGAATAGGTGAGTAACAGAACTTGAGGAAGTCATTAATTCACTGAATCAGGCATGTTGGATATCTAGGATGGTGTTCCTCAGGGATCAGGGTTGGGAACCCCTGCTTTAGAGGGACATTTGACCGTCATCGGTGTAAAAATGAAAAGGTATGCCGTGTTTATGAAACACAGCAAGTTCAGTGATGATTTAAACTCAAAGACGCCTGAAAACTAAACTTTTCTGCATTCCTAAACTATGAATTTTACATTTTTGTATCGGGTTACAGAAAAAAAATAATCTTAAGCAACGTCAAGAAAAGTGTTGCTTTTATACAACAAACTAAACAACACGGGAGCAGATGAACAACAATGAACACAGGGTGAGAAAACAACGACAAGAGAGAACGAGTGAAGCTGAGGCTGACGATGGAGAACAGGTGTGCACGGTCGACAGACGGCATTGGAAATCATGGTCAGCGACGTGAAAACTGAAAACACACATAAAAACACTAAATATGAATAAAATTAATTAATAAAAGCCCGACTGCAAACACAACTCCCCCCGATCATAACAAGGAATCTAAACATTATTCCGCTAAATTTACTGAAATTTCATTCAACTTTTATTTAGGCAGGTTAATCCCATTGAGCCTCGAGGACTCATTTACAAGAGAGACCGGGTGTTAACAAATAATTTAATTCGGAATTTAATCTGAGGATTCTGATTTTGATCTGAGGATTATGACTTTAATCTGAGGATTCTGATTTTAATCTGAGGATTCTGATTTTGATCTGAGGATTCTGATGTTGATCTGAGGATTCTGACTTTAAAATAAAAATAAATAAATGTGTCATTTTTGTCATCTGTATAATTATGTTTCCCATACAAGATGAAATTTGTCTCTGCATTTAACCCAACCACCACCAGGTGGTGCAGTGAGCAGCCATAGAAAGCGCCCGGGGAGCTGGGGAATTAGGTGTGCACTCATAGACACCCCAAGGTGTGTAGTGGCCGGGATTTGAACCTGGGTCCTTCGGGTCCCAAGTCGGCAGACCTGCCTCTACACCATCTTGGCCCCTAATCTGAGTATATGAGGATTCTGACTTTAATCTGAGGATTCTGATTTTAATCTGAGGATTCTGACTTCAATCTGAGGATTCTGATTTTAATCTGAGGATTCTGACTTTAATCTGAGGATTCTGACTTTAATCTGAGGATTCTGAGTTTAATCTGTGGATTCTGATTTTAATCTGAGGATTCTGATTTTAATCTGAGGATTCTGACTTCAATCTGAGGATTCTGATTTTAATCTGAGGATTCTGACTTTAATTTTAGGATTCTGACTTTAATCTGAGTTTAATCTGAGGATTCTGACTTTAATCTGAGGATTCTGATTTTAATCTGAGGATTCTGAGTTTAATCTGCAGATTCTCACTTTAATCTGAGGATTCTGACTTTAATCTGAGGATTCTGACTTTAATCTGAGTTTAATCTGAGGATTCTGACTTTAATCTGAGGATTCTGACTTTAATCTGAGGATTCTGACTTTAATCTGAGGATTCTGACTTTAATCTGAGGATTCTGACTTTAATCTGCGGATTCTGATTTTAAACTGAGGATTCTGATTTTAATCTGAGGATTCTGAGTTTAACCTGAGTATTCTGATTTTAATCTGAGGATTCTGAGTTTAATCTGCAGATTCTCACTTTAATCTGAGGATTCTGACCCTAATTCATGTCATCAGGAGTTCATTTAAATTATGCAGCTTTAAAAACAATCCTCCGTATGTTTGAAAGCTCAAGATCGCCCTTTATGATTGATGCATGTTGCAGCTAACCTTTTAATACTGATAAATTATAATAAAAAATGGGAAAATGGTGGATTTTTTAAAATGTAAACTTTAGTTCCTCATGTCAAACATCACGACTCCCGTCACGCACGTGCTTGATCCATCAGCATCAGGAGAATCAAAGGCTCTGCCGGGACGTTGCATCGTCATTGCACCATGTTGCACCCCTCTCCGTGTTTCATTTGTTGTCTTAACTGTGCTTTAATGAAGCAGCAAAAGAAACTCAGAAGGCAGAGCGTGAGGTTTTGTTCCGGCTCGCCGATGGAAATACTTTCATTCTTTTCCTTTTGGACTTTGAGCAGAAATAACCACGAGGAGGAGATTCTGTTTACAAACACCGAAGCCTCGCGGGACCAACGTCACCAGTTAACACAGTTAAGACGATTGTCCGGACAGTCTGTTGGGTTAGGAACAATAACGCTGTGTTGCAGGTTAATTAGCTACAAAGGGCCACAAACTAGAGGGTACCGTATTTCCCGGCATATAAATTGCATCAGTCAAAAAAAGCATCATGAAGAGGAAAAAAACATACACAAGTCACATTTTTTTATGTCATCGTTGACCCGTCATGTTTATTTAATGATCAAAGCAGCTTCATTTCACCTGGGTGGCCATCCATCCATTCATCCATCCAGTCGGAGCCGCTAACTCTCCAGCGTTCCGCACGGGAGGATTCGCTGTTGCAGTTTTTCGAAATTTAAGGCGTCAGTCAAAAATTGCGTTATGGATATGGAAAAATAAGCATGTATAAGTTGCAGGACTGACAAATTTATGCAAAAAAAATGGTGACCTATATGCTGGAAAATACGGTACTCGGTAAAAAAGTGGCAGCAAAATCATAAGATGTTACAAACGCTCTGCAAAGCATGAGTGCACTCTACATTATGAGCAAAAGAACCCATAATATACTATATAAGTTAAATGTTATTATAATTCAACACTCACTACACAATTTGGAGCAGCAGGCGTAAAAGTCGTGATCCTGTGAGGCTCGTTGCTCATCGGTTGCCTTCAGGCAGGAACCCAGGCCGCTCCGGGTGCACGAGTCAGTCTTTCACTCCGCTCAGAATTTATATTTTTAGTTTCATCTTTTTTTTTGAAATCTCAGAACTGGGTTGCTTCCTCTACTCTGCCCGGTAACAGTTAGGGCTGTGCGCAAGTTAGTGAGTGTGCATGGGTTTATGGTTGTGTGCAAGCATGCATTAAGTGTGCATGCATGTGCAGCCAACAGTGAGTAGGCTGTGGAGAAAAAAGAGGAGTGAGTGAGAGGAGGCCAGCGGTGAAAGCTTCAACAAAAGCTAAAGATAGCTCGGTGCTTGCAGGCACTCAGCGAAGCTTAGCGTTCTCTGTCAAGGTTGTACACGTGCACATGCAGGAGGACAGCAGCGAGGCCCGAGAGGAGGCCAGAACCTTGTGCAGAAGATAAACACATTTTGAATTAACACAAAATGGTCAGACACTTGTTTATTTACAATCTGGGCCTCATCCTTAGTAATGAGGGTGCTGCTCTGGTCGGCCGTGGTGAAAAAAAGAGTTGAGTTTAAAGGGAAAGCTCTCACTTCACTGATCGCGCTATAGTCATGAGCAGGGGTCTGCAACCTTTATGATCAAAAGAGCAATTTCTGCCACTTCGTTCACTAAATTACAGTAAACGTGTCCAGAGCCGCAATACCTGCTACAACTGTCATTATCAACTGGTGGCCCATGGGCCACTTTAAGTTTGTTAGAGGGGGCTTTTCTGGCCAGTAGTTGTGACATTGTAAAACTAAAAACATCTAATGATGTTAACATTTATGAATTGTAAAATTTATTTTACAAAAGAAAGGACTGAATTCCATCTATCCATCCATCCTTTTTACTCACTTTTGCCTTTTCAATTTGCAGGGGGTCACTGGTGCCCATATCCAGGTTGCAATATCACAGAAGACTGGATTCTTGTAAAAGAAAAAAANGCACACTCTATACCCCCCAGGTCCAAGACATGTACCTGCTCCCTACATGGGGCAGCCCACATCCAAACCCAGGAGGTAGGCCCATTCATTCTGGGGTGGAGAGTAGCAGACATCCAAGATCCGGCCCACCCCGCGCCCCGCCGACAGGACAGGACACCCGAGCCCAAGCAGCCCCAGGGGGAGCGCACTGCCAGTCCCGCCCACGGCAAACCCGCAGGCCCCGAACCCCCCCACACCCCAGCACAACCCCTGACGGCCCACCCCCAGAATGTCCGCCAGGCAACCAGGGGGGTAAGAGAAAAATAAATAATAATAATATATATATATATATATATATATATAAATAAATACATAAATAAATAAAATTGAAATTAACAAATCAAGACCCCGATACACACACCCCCGTCCCCAAATGTACTGTTGGTGAGTGTTGTTCTAAAGTGTACTTAAAAAGGAAAGAGAAGGAGCAAAGGCTGGCATTGTACCAGTTTCCCCTCCACTCCAACTCTAACCCAAGCCCTAATTGTCTAAATGCATAATGTTGAGTGAGCATAGGCATGGGGGTGAGATTGGTGTCATCCCGCCACCCATAGCCATAGTGCTCAATCCATTCCCTATATGTGACTTTTATGAAGAAGTTTATGAATGAATGTCTAAAGTGTATATAAAATTGAGTCCCAGGTGTTCTGAACAACAGAGATGTAGAACCATTGCAGCACACCCGAGACTCAAATTCCCTACATGTATTAATTTAAGATGAAGAGGGCGGAGGTGCGTGTTGAGGGATGGGGAGAAAAATATCTGCAGGAACAGTGCTCCCACAGCGAGTCAGCTCCCCCGCTGACCCTGCGTACCCCCCCAGCTCGCCAAGGTCCACCCAAGGAGCGAGGAAAAAGAAACACCTCTCCGACCGCCAGGCCATTGAGCCAAGACCAGAGAGGACACGGCCCCGAGGGCCGCCAACAGCAGAACCAACAGCCCACACCCACCAGGGCCGCCGTGACCCCTGCGAACCGCAGTCAGCCCGCCGTCCAAGAAGACACAAAATCCCACATGGACGACACGGCCAAGAGCGCCCGCCCAACCGCCGACAGAGCCAGGAAGCACCAAGAACAGGCCCCAACCAGGGCCCGCACACCGGCCAAGCATGTCCAAGACCATCATCAAGGGCATCCACTTAATCCCCACCCCAGAAGAAATACTATACCCACCCTTCATATTTACAACTTTCAGAACACATAACACATTAGACACCCAGGCTGGGTTTGCCCGCCCCCTCCCATTGGCCACCAGTCACGCCCCCAGACACCCACCCCCCAGCATATGAACCCCCAACCCACCAGCGAGCCGAGAGCCCCCGGCCAGAGCCGGGCACCAGAGCGCCAGCCAGCCCATAGCCCGGCGACCCGCCCGCCAGAGCCCAAGACCCCCGACCCCCACCAGGCCCAAGCCCGGGGACGACACGCCCCCAGAGTCCCAAGCCTCCGGCACCCGCCCCGAAACCACCCCAGCACAGCCGGGTCACCGACCGGCGACCCATGACCGCCGCCACCGACCACCCGAGGGCCCGCATGCCGTCCCTAGCAGATATCCCCCAGAACCCCCCGGTCCTCCCCAGGTCGAAGACAAGGTCCTCCCCGCCCAAGCAGCCCCAACCCCCCGGCGCCCCAAACCCCAACCTCCCCCCCTCCAGTCCCAATGCCCCACAAGGCCACATCCCAGACCCCCCACCCTCACTACGTAACGGAGCCGATCAAAGAATGCCAAATAGATTGATCCAATGTGTCGGCAGATGCTGTTTCAAGACTAATATGATCTAACAGAAGATTTTTATACTGATTAATGCTAAGATTATTTTTATTTTTCCAATTTACGAGTATGGTTTTCTTTGCGATGCATAAGGCAGTGAAAAGCATATAGGATGTATTTTTTTCTAGTATAACATCTTCAAAGATACCCAATAAGCAAACAGATGGAGAGAGTGGGATATTAAATTTCAAACATTTAGACAAGTCTTCACATACCTGTACCCAGAACCTCTGAACGGGTGGACAGAACCAGAGCGCGTGAATATAATCATCAGGTGTATTACTTATGCACTGTGAGCACTTGTTAGATGGTATAAAGCCCATCTTAAACATTCGCTGACCCGTATAATGTACTCTATAGAGAACCTTATATTGTATTAATTGTAAATTGGAGATTCTAGTCAATTTAAAAGTATTTGAACATACTTGAGACCAAATTTTTTGTTCAAAGTTGATTGATAAATCTGACTCCCATTTTTCAACAGGTAGTGCTATCGAGTCATCGATTCTAGACAATTTTTTGTATATTTTAGATAATAATTTGGGTGGTTGAAAATTAATAAACTCTAACACACATGTTGGTGTTTCCAACAATGTTTTATTAAGCTTAAATTTCTTTTTTACAATTGACTTAATTTGTTGGTATTGTAGGAAATATTTATTATCAATGTCATATTGTATTATTAATTTATTAAATGGAATAAAGTCTATACCCTCAAATATGTGTTCCAGACATTCAATACCTTTCATTCTCCAACCTGTGAAATTTAACATATTATTTTCTTGTTGAATGTCAGGATTGTTCCAGAGAGGTGTATGTCTACATGGGAATAGTGAAGACTCTTTTATTTTTTCTGAGAACAGTCAAGATGGTGGTCGAGACAGGAACGCCCCGACACGCCCCAACCGCAGTGACATACGTTCCAAAGCTCTATAGGTCAAGCAGCACAGAATCACCAGTGTCTATGGACACTTGATCACTCAAACTCAGTTTGTCTTGTACCGTATATTCCGCCGTACACGTCGCACCGCCGTATAAGTCGCATCAGTCCAAATATGTCTAATAAAGTGGAAAAATCTATAAATATGTCACTTGGCCGTATATGTCACATCTATTATGCATCATCACCACTTACAACCTGGAAATGTGGGCCAGTGTTGTGCCGAAAATCAATGGGCTGCCAAATGGCGGCCACTGGAGCATGCACGGGAGGACATTAACAAGAATTTAACAATATTAACACTTAAAAAAATTATTTGTTTGTTCAAAATTATAGTAAAGGTGTGTCTCAGTCTAACTTTTGCTTAAAAAATGCACTTTGACGGTCAAATCAGCTGCATTTCGCCGGGGACAGCAAAATGAAGCCGATTTGGTTGCATCATGAAAGACCCCACTCACCCAGCACACACACTTCTTTGCCCCACTCCCCTCAGGAAGGAGGCTGAGGAGCATTAAGTGTAGAACCACTAGACTGAGGAACAGCTTTTACCCTGAGGCTGTTAGACTCATGAATAAATAACCAGAATAATCACTGTGAAATATCACATCATGTTGCTGCTGATCTGTTTCATGTTGCTGCTGATCTGTTTCATGTTGCTGCTGATCTGTTTCATGTTGCTGCTGATCTGCTTCATGTTGCTGCTGATCTGTTTCATGTTGCTGCTGATCTGTTTCATGTTGCTGTGTTAATTCGTGCCCATCTGCTCATACAGACTCATGTTCGTGCCAGCGGCAGCCGCCACTAGAGGGCGCTAGGGGCGCCACCCCTCTGGAACCTGCAGCTCTTCACCATTTGAAGATTTAATTTTTTTTTAATAAAAATGAAATAATAAAATAAAAAATTTCGAAATGTATGCATATATGTTTTTAGTTGTGTAGGATAAATATTTTATGAGTAATGAGTTGTTTGTTTCAAAAAACGTTTTCTGATTGTGACGTACTTCCGGTTCCCCGCTGGGCGCCGCTAACGGCTTTTCCATTGAATCTAATTATAACTAGCGCTAAGCGCATGCGCAGTTTATGTCCCATCTGTCCAAAACTATTGGACTGTACAGGTCGCATTTTCCGTCGCCCTCGAGCCTGGACTCGTCTCGTGTATCGCTGCGGTTCGTGTGTTTCCGGTCCGAGGAGGAGGGGCCGGAGTGGGGACCATCTCTGTTCAGAGCTGATCACACGGCGACGTTGAAACAGCAGTAATTATTAATGGTGCCTTTCTACACAGGTAAGCAAGTAATATTAAGTGAGTTTAATGAATCGCTAAGCAAAGTTTGAGCTGATCTCATCTGTGTGCGTGACGTGGTGTGCGTGTTGCGGTCAGTCAACAGTAGCTAGCTACTAGCTGTGCTTATGTTGTGTACTGTACAACATTATAAAAGTTGCTAGTTATGAACCCGAATGTCTGAAGACGACTCCTGTCTGTCCATCTTCAGCTCATGTCATGAACTGTTTTACTCCTCAGAGTGTCTGTGTTAAAGGTTCAGTATGTAACATTTTTTATAAACATATTTCTTCACTCTGCCACATCTCCTGACAGTAGCTAAAAGACAGATACTTAAACTGCTAAGCTTCAGCAAAAAGAGGAAAATATTGATGAGTAGCAAAACACTAAAAGTAGCAATTTTTTTGCTGAAAGTATCAAAATGCTAGTTAAAAGCAGTGGTGGACTGGAGAAAGTACTCAAACACTGTACTTAAGTAAAAGTACAAATAAACAGACAAAAATGTACTCTAGTGTAAGTAGAAGTACCACATTAATGTTTTTACTTAAGTAAAAGTAAATAAGTATTTGCTTTTAAAAATACTTAAAGTATTAAAGTAAAAGTACTTGCTGAATGTATTACCTAACGCAATGGCCTACAGTATCATTAAGTGTGCGTACTGTATGTATATTTTCTGTAATACTTTAAAAGTGTTGTTCCAGTTTAAAGAACAATGCTGCAGATAGTGCATGTTTTTATTGTGTGACACCGTTCACACTTGGGCTTGTGATTCTGTGTGCGTCAGAATTTCAGGGATGACCTGCAGGTTAAATGTCATTAAATAAAATAAGAAAGAGGAATGATTATACCTCTGAATTTTTTTATTTAACACAAAATAAAACCAGTAAAAACATTGAAGTAAAAGTTGTCTGATGAAAAAAGGAGCATTAGACCTAACAAAGGAATAGACATTGATCACTTCAACTCCAGTTTGTCATCAACTCTGATTAAAATACTGTCTAGTCAACCTTGTAATGGGTCAATAGTGAACAATATTTTAACTTCCTGACACCATTTGCAAAACTTGGACCCAAGTGTTGAGTCATTTGGAAACATCTCTTGTCTCCTAACGTCCCATGAACTGACACATTTTAATATTGCAGCAAGAATTTATTGTTCAAGTTCAGAAGATTTTTTTTTTGTCCAGTCTGTCTCTTTTGGGAGAGAGAATCTGTCCTGCTGTACTGAATAGTCTTTCAATAATCTTTCAATATTTTTTTTAATAAAGCCATGGGTGGTGCATATCTTCTGGCTGATTCTCCACGGTGGAATCCATTGTGGGTGTGTTGGCGATGCTGTGGGTGGCCCCAGCTCAGTGACATATATATACTAGAACATACATTATTGGCCCAATTTCTAGAAGGTGGGTGTAATGTTACCTGTCAACTTTGCAGTGATTCAGTGGCCAAACTCCCCTCTCACCTTTGGTTACTTTCAAACTAACGAACAAATCAAAAAATCGCAACATGAAAGTTACTTGTAACTCAACACATTATAGAAATGTAGTGGAGTAGAAAGTATAGATACTTCATGTAAAATGTAGTGGAGTAAAAGTAAAAAGTACCCACATTTAATTATACTTAAGTAAAGTACAGATACATGAAAAATGTACTTAAGTACAGTAACAAAGTATTTGTACTTAGTTACATCCCACCACTGGTTAAAAGTAGCAGAAAAGTAGCAGAACAGTAGCTAAAATCTCAACAAGATAAAAAAGAAAACGGATTTAAGAGAATAATGTTTAAGGGAAAGTTTCATATTTTGAAAGATATAAAACTAGCAACAAAAAAGTAAGCTGAAATTAGCACAAAATATGTAAAAAGAACAATAAAGTGGTCATAGTGTTATGATTTCAAAGGTTTACCCAGTTGGTAATGAGACCCAGAACGACACGAAGAGGTGCAAAAGTAACAGTGTTTATTATTTACAGTGCAAGTCTATATACATATGTACAGGGATCTTCTGGATTTCCTGGAAGATGAAACAAACTGTCAAAAAGGCTTGACTATAAGGCTCTTTCAAGATGATTGATCTTGTTTTGTTTGTTATTTTCCTCACAGGTGAAGTAGTAGGATAAACGTCACAGAGAAATCCTTAGTTCCTTGAGATGAATCCCAGAGGGCGAAATGAGGCAGGCAAGTGGTTGGAGGGCAAGACACGATGAGCAGAGAACTGAACCCAGGACCAAGATGGAAACGAGGACTGGAAACACAACAAAAAACAAGGTAAGTGTCTCTCAAAGTACTGTACTCACAAACTGGCTAGAAGCATAAATACCATGAGTAGGCATCAATGCTCCAGCGAAGAGTAGGACTTGACTGCAGGTATAGGTGGAGCTCATCAGGTGGATCACAGTAAAATAGATCATTTTTCTTCCCCATAAATCAGTTATTTAAAATCTAATCTGGAATCATTCCTCCTTGTTAGACTTCAGTTGACCTGTTTAAAGAGGAACTCAACACCCTGTGGATCGGTAACTCCTCCCCCGAAGCAGTTTCAAATTCTCCCTCAAAATAGGTGTGTCAAGAAACAAGGAGGGGTGGAGGTAGAGTTGTGCTTTTGTTCACGCCTCCACCAGCAACAACCTAAAACAAATTAAACCTCTATAGCCAACAACATACACCAAGCAACAACAAAGAATAAACATGTAGATGTATTTATCTATTCCACCCATTCCATCCAAAACCAAAGGCTTAAAAAAAAAGGGGGAAAAAAAAAAGCTTTTCAGGAGTGAAATGCAGCACTTCCATATAAGGTATGCACTTCTCATCTCTGCAGGGGATTGGCTCTGCTTGAACCACCTGTGTGACATCACACATGAGCAGACATGTCACACATGAGCGTTTGGACAAATACGAAAATAAAGGTGTAAGTCACCAGTTCAACCCATAGAACTACCATAAACACGTTTTTAGACCAAATATTGCAGATTTACACAGATACGCACAATTACCTGTATGTGAAAATAAACACAGCCATAATGCTAGATAACATTTTAAACACATTCTAGGGAGTTTATCAGCTAAAAAAAGTTAATTTTGGGTTTAGTTCCTCTTTAAGTTGGGCCCAAATTTGTTATTATCTTTTGATTTATTTTTCATTGAAATTTAATTATTTGTTAGTTTATTTTTGGAACTATTAAATTGAATTATTTGGTGGATTTTTGAACACCTTTGTCCTTATTTAAGTCTGGACCCTCACAATTCTATTTATATTATGAACTTGTATTACTAAAATAATTATAACAGAATATGATAGAAGTTGTCTAACAATTGAAAAGTGGAAGCAGAACACTCCCATTCTCTTTTCACACTGATGCCTCAAACAAGGTGAAGATGAACCATGTTTTATTAATGATAGTTTTATACAAATGGATACACCTGATATATACAAATAAAAACATGAACAAACTTACTTTACAGTATACAAACATAATTATGCATACTTCTACACATGCTTAAAAAAAATTATGGCGCCCCCCCCATAAAAAAAAAAAGCACCAGCCGCCACTGGTTTGTGCTGTTTGGAGTAGTTTTTCTATGATATCAGTGCTTAGTGTATTTTAGTTGATGTTTTTCTTAGTTCATATCTTAGATGTTATTACTGTTCTTCTCTTACATTTTATTGTTGGATGTAACTGGGCCCCTGTGGACATAATCTCGTTTCATCACATGTACCACATGTGGTGCAAATGTATGGAAGCGGTTATGTCTCATATTTAAAACTAAAATGGATTAGCAGAAATGCTTTTTCATTTCAAAGTCAAGCAGCATTTGTTGACTCATAAATAAAATTTAAAACGAATAATCCAAACTGCATTTTCATTTTCTTCTTCGAGACTGCTCAATTTGTAAATTAATCAAAATGATAAATAAAATAACGTTTAACATTTAATTTTCAAAACATGTCCCAGTAAAAAGTGACCAAAATTCATTTTGAAATGTCAATTTTTCAAATTAAAATGAAATAGCAGAAATGCTTTTTCATTTCAAAGTCAAGCTGCCTTTTTTGTCTCATAAATAAAATTTAAATAAAATCATTTTCATTTTATAAATCAAGACTGCTCATTGTGTAAATTAATTAAAAAGATAAATAAAATAACGTTTAACTTTTAATTTTCAAAACATGACCCAGTAAAAAGTGACCAAAATTCATTTTGAAATGTCAATTTTTCAAATTAAAATGAAATAGCAGAAATGCTTTTTAATTTCAAAGTCAAGCTGCATTTTTTGTCTCATAAATACAATTTAAATTAAATCATTTTCATTTTCTTCTTCAACACTGCTCATTTTGTAGCAGAACTCCAGAGGAAACTAAGAACTATTTGCATTTTCATTTTCACTCTGAACCTGCTCAAAGTGTAACATTAATCAATCTCAGTTGGCAATTCCAATTGGCTGCTTCACAACGCCCACTGAATCACTGATTGGCTGTTTTAGCAGCAGGCGGAGTTTTAGACAGGAAAGTGTCCTGCTGCCGATACTTGGTTAAACAGATGTCTCCCTCCAGTGCACGTGCACACACAACTGCTCCGTTGCAGAGGCTGCAAAGATATACAGTATATGTTAGTGTTACTGAGTTTAATTTCTGTTAATAACTGATTACAAATCAGCGTCTTTTACACAAGTGTAGCCAGGATTTTCCAAGGGGCTATTCCTTAAATCCAAAACTGGAACCATATTGTTCAACATATCTGGTGGTCCAGTGGTTAGTGCATTGAGTTTCAGTTCTAAGCCTTTTCTTGACGTGAGTTCGAATCCCACTCGGGACAACATATTTTACGTTCGTCTTTTATTGGCTAAATAAAGGTTGAATGAATTGGAGAAAAAAAAGGAGTTTGTGTTAACCACAGGCATAAACACAAACTCCTCCTTTTTTTTCTCCAATAAAAGATGAACGTAAAATATGTTGTCCCGAGTGGGATTTGAACTCACGTCAAGAAACAGCTTGGAACTGAAACTCAATGCACTAACCACTGGACCACCAGATATGTTGAACAATATGGTTCCAGTTTTGCACTTAAGGAATAGCCCCTTGGAAAATCCTGGCTACACTCGTGTAAAAGACGCTGATTTGTAATCAGTTATTAACAGAAATTAAACTCAGTAACACTAACATATACTGTATATCTTTGCAGCCTCTGCAACGGAGCAGTTGTGTGTGCACGTGCACTGGAGGGAGACATCTGTTTAACCAAGTATCGGCAGCAGGACACTTTCCTGTCTAAAACTCCGCCTGCTGCTAAAACAGCCAATCAGTGATTCAGTGGGCGTTGTGAAGCAGCCAATTGGAATTGCCAACTGAGATTGATTAATGTTACACTTTGAGCAGGTTCAGAGTGAAAATGAAAATGCAAATAGTTCTTAGTTTCCTCTGGAGTTCTGCTACAAAATGAGCAGTGTTGAAGAAGAAAATGAAAATGATTTAATTTAAATTGTATTTATGAGACAAAAAATGCAGCTTGACTTTGAAATTAAAAAGCATTTCTGCTATTTCATTTTAATTTGAAAAATTGACATTTCAAAATGAATTTTGGTCACTTTTTACTGGGTCATGTTTTGAAAATTAAAAGTTAAACGTTATTTTATTTATCTTTTTAATTAATTTACACAATGAGCAGTCTTGATTTATAAAATGAAAATGATTTTATTTAAATTTTATTTATGAGACAAAAAAGGCAGCTTGACTTTGAAATGGAAAAGCATTTCTGCTATTTCATTTTAATTTTCAAAATTGACATTTCAAAATGAATTTTGGTCCCTTTTTACTAGGACATATTTTGAAAATTAAATGTTAAATGATATTTTATTTATCATTTTAATTAATTTACAAATTGAGCAGTCTCGAAGAAGAAAATGAAAATGCAGTTTGGATTATTCATTTTAAATTTTATTTATGAGTCAAAAATGCTGCTTGACTTTGAAATGAAAAAGCATTTCTGCTAATCCATTTTAGTTTTAAATATGAGACATAACCGCTTCCATACAAATGACAATAAAGATTCTCTGACTCTGACTCCAGGCAGATTACGATAGCAGACTATGGCAAGCCAATTGTGTCATTAATAGCCACTTTTACCTATTACATGATACAACAGCATATTTTACTACTTGACTGCCATCTAGCGGCTGAAAATGGTAGTGTTCAATATTTTCAGAATGAATGAAAACGGTCATATCTCAGCCAAAAATTTGTTTATAAATATGGGAAAAAAACTCCATAAATATGTTGCTTCGGTGTATAAGTCACAGGGCGTGCAGATTATGCAAAAAACTTATAGGGTAAAAGAATATGGTACCATATTCGCCGGTGTATAATACGCTCCTGTGTATAATACGCTCCTGTGTATAATACGCTTTGTCCAATTTTTGGGAATAAATCAGAAAAAAATGTACATTATACGCTTCGGTGTTTAATACGCACTGCCGTTGCAGTCTTTATTATGAACACTAGATGGCGCCAAACCCTCCCCGACGCCGACGTAACGCGTCATCCACCGCTGACGTTATGCGTCACCACACCGCTGAGACAACCCGGAAATGCGGTCCAGTGTGCAGCGCGAGCTGAATTTAATTAAAATTTAACTACAGAAACGCCTAAAAATATATTTGTTAGCTGAATATATATGTTAGCATGTCTCTGTTTAATTTTTGTTAGTAAATGATTACAAATTAGCTTAATTTTGAACGTAAACAACACGATGCGCGCACCCAGACAGACAGAAACGGTTTGCTGCGCATCATTTAATTAAAATAAAACTACAGTACAGAAATACCTAAAAAAAGTATTTGTTAGCTGAATATATATGTTAACGTGTCTCGGTTTAATTTTTGTTAATAAATGATTACAAATTAGCTTAATTTTGAACGTAAACAACACGATACGCGCACCCAGACAGACAGAAACGGTTTGCTGCGCATCATTTAATTAAAATAAAACTACTGTACAGAAACACCTAAAAAAAAAAATTTGTTATCTGAATATATATGTTAACGTGTCTCGGTTTAATTTTTGTTAATAAATGATTACAAATGAGCTTAATTTTGAACGTAAACAGCACGATGCGCGCACCCAGATAGACAGAAACGGTTTGTTGCGCATCATTTAATTAAAATAAAACTACTGTACAGAAGCACCTAAAAAAAATATTTGTTAGTGTAACCCACATCTAGTCTATGACATTTAATTTGGCGGGTCCACTTCCTGTGTTGCCCCAACTCTCTAACTTTTTTAAGCCATGGGTCATAGTTCACTTCCTCTTTCTCCACTGTGGCTGTGGTGTGCTCCACTGGGCGTCTCCCAAACAAATTGTTGCACTCTTCAGATCAGCATATTGCAACTCAAAATACATGAATTACTGGTGGCTCTAATTCAAACTCTTGTGGGATTCTGCCATTAATAACCACCAGGCTGCACATTGAGGTTAAGTACTCCTCACTCAGTTGAAGAGGTCGGTTTTTTTCTTTGGACCAGAATCTCCAACATGGATTTACAGATGGCGAGCTAGAACTATGGACTTGATAATGGACTTTGAAATGAGTACATGTATTTGGTGACTCAACTATTGTGACTCTTGTTGTTTTTGTCTTATTTTGTGTTTTTGTTTTTGTCTTATTTTGTGCACAATCACTTTAATATATATATACACCAAAACTGAAACCACGGCCTCCTGTTTTCATTCACACCTCAGGCTCTTTTAAAGGACACTCTTCTGATGCTGCTTTTGTAGCCGCAGTCAACTGCCTGGCCTTTAGGCGTTACAAATTTTGGCGAGCTAGCCAGGAGCCTGATACTGTGAATGTTTTGGTGAATGTATTGTGTGGTTGTTTACATTGAAACATGGATTTCTTTAACAAAGTTGGTATCAATGTTGCTCATTCTGTTATCATAGGTGGGGTAACAAACACTCCAGCAGATGATGAAATTCTCAATCATTTACGCAGTTATGGTGAAATTAAAAAGTTTTTTCCTGTTACTGAACGTGAGAGTCCATTTTACAAAAACCTGGCCGTTGAGTTTATAAATGCTGCAGCTTTGGAACAGCTAAAACCGCTTTTACCATATACTTACTTATCTCGGGCTGCAGAGGATATTAAATTTGTTGTTAAATTACTTTTGAGTGAGTGCGCAGCTATAGCCACAGTGGGGACTACCTCACCCCCTGATTACCTTTTTGAATTAAGACGCATCTCCCAGCAAAGTGGACAATCATTTGATGATGTTTTGAGAGGAGTGTTTGAACAAATATGTGCACATTTCAGAATGGCAGCCACTGGAGGGGAGTCTGAAGAGGAGGGTGAAGGGAGGGACACAGTTGAGATACTTGCCACTGACAAAGTGTCCAGTCTAATTCAGCCATCTGCTCTTCCCACACAGCAATCAGTTCAGTCTCCCACTGACCAGCAAGGACCTCAAACCCAGCCCCATCTTGCTACAAATGTGGGACCAAGAATTTCTCTCCCAGGTAATGATCTGAACCCTCCTGATATACAAAGGGTTGTAGTTGAACACATTGTGCGCAGAGATGATGTGAACCTTCAACCCCTGTCTTCATTTAGATTACGTACTTTCTCAGGAAAGCTTCCAAAACCACAGAATGAGGCTGATTATGAATCCTGGAGGTCCTAAATAGAACTTTTAAATGCAGATCCAAGTCTTGCACCCTTACATGTTACGAGGCGCATTTTGGAAGGTTTACTCCCACCTGCTGCTGACCTAGTGAAAGGGTTGGGACCAAATGCCCTGCCTGCAACATTTTTGCAGGTACTTGATTCTGCATATGCCACTGTTGAGGACGGAGAAGAGCTGTTCGCTAAATTTTTAAACACGCTTCAGGACCAAGGGGAACCTCCATCTTCATATCTGCAGAGACTCCAGCTGGCTACAGTGGTGAGGCGTGGTGGGATTCCAGCAGTTGTGTAGTGATACACCTCGTCTTTGATATTTTAGGGTTCACACCTCTCTGAAACTCTCAGTGTTACACTTGCTTGGAGCTCAAGGAGACAAGTGGACACTATATTTTGTTACAATTATTTTGAATTAATGGACACTAATTAATCAGATTGAACTTTCTCTTTAATGTGTGTTAATTCAGAATTGATCAAACAGTATTTTTGTCATTTCAATGATGATCTGTTACTTGCATGACTTTGACCCTTCGGCTGGTTTATTTCTGCAGAACAAGCAGTCTTTGAATCTAAAGCACAAGGTCAGAGTAAACGTTTAACTTGCAGCTTCTTTTGTGTTGTCTATGAAGTTAGCCATAATATTCTCTGTGCCCACAAGCAGGCCACCTGGCTGTTTATGTAAACAGTTTTCCTGTTGTCCGTCAAGAGACTTTCTGCCTATGGGATCATACTTCCATCTTTTATTTTGTTAACCAGCCTGTAGCCGTTAAGGAGGTGGGTCAGTCCTCACCTCCCCTATAAATGGGCACTTCCTGCATTTTCGTTAGTGTTTGGAGGAGAACGAACTGACAACTTGCTTCTCTCCTCGGGGAAAGCTGGAGACGGCCCGGTCATTGTGTCAAATCGACCCACGTCTCAGCTGGAGTTACAGTAAAGCTTACTGTAACTCGTCACTCACCTTCTGGAAGAATTTGTTTTCTAAAGTTTTATTTTGAAAATCAGTCTGTGCGCTTGACCGTTGTTTCCTGCCGAGGGAGGCGAGTTCCTCGTATCGTGAATCAGCACACTCACGCTGAAGTTCCAACTGGACGGCCACTGGACAAACCCATCCACGTGTGTGTCCACAAACTTCTCCACTCGTGTCTCCAAGAGACGAACCTTCAACAGGTAACGAGCCGTGGTGTGTTTGAACGTGCGGAAGCCCAGCAGCTGCTCGCGTGGGAAAAAGGTGTCACCCAGTCTGGTTCAAAGTAACCAACTTTAGCTTAACTTAGCTTCCAGTACTCCTTCCTCCTATTTCTTATTTTTCATAAGCTATTAATCTGTCAAGTAATGTGCCAACAGTTTAAGTTCCTGACTGTCTGTTTGTTTGAATTTGAATTCTTGTCAACTTAGTTAGTAAATCAGAGCAAATATCGATACAAATGTTTAATGTAATTTTTGTGATAGTTTCAATAAAAGGTCTATTTTCTGGTAGACCAATATAAATTGAAGTCTCCTGTGAAATTACATTTCTTGTCTAATCACAGTAAAAACAATTTAGTATCGGAAAAAGGAAGAACTCGCGCATTTACAATAATGGTGGCTCAGTAAGTGTTTAAATACCTTACCAAGCGCATTATTTCTTACATTTGGTGGCCGCATACGGCATTATTTCTTACATTTGGTGGCTCGTCCGAGTTCCTGGAACGTTTATTAAGTTGTTTTGTGTAGCTTGATGTTACGGTGTTGTTGGCATAGTTTGCATCCTGTTGTGGACTTATGGTATAGTTTTGGCTGGTGAGTGTCTCAGAGATTGCTAAGGGTGGCATTGTCTGGTGCGTTTTCCCGTTAGAATTATTTTTCTTTCACATTTTAACGTATGCTTGAAGCTGCGGATGGATAAATGTTGTGTCTGTGTTTGTGAGACGTTCATAATGTGTCGCGAGGCTGCATGCATTTTTCTTCATTTTGACCGCCGTGTCACGGCTCTGCTTCATGTTTTTATTTTCTGCGGTTTGCTGTTGAAGGTCTGTTTCACTCTTTGCTGCCCCATTTTTACCTAATCTGTTACAACGTGTTTGCCGAGGTTCGGGAAAACCCACTCCGCTTTTGGACCGGATGTGTTCCGGTTCCGTTTGACGTAAAGTCCGTTGTTGTACACAGTTAGCGTGCTGCCTTCTTTGGAAGGCGTGGGGGTTAGCCTGGTTGTGTTTTAGCTCATTGACTGTATTTTCTGCGGTGTAAAAATACGTTTATTTTGTGAAGGAGTGTCTAGAACTTTGGGTCGAGCTAATGCTAAAAGCGGTACAGAGAGACAAGATGGCTGCTTAAAACACTGTGATTGGTCCATTGTGTGTTGTGTTCAATAACGTTGGTTTCTGTAGACTCTGGTTGTCAGATTCATTTATGTACACATTTCTGACGGTTTATTTGTGTTGTTTGAGTTCTATACGCGTGATATCGTCGAAGACTGGCTTAACCGCGGTGTTTTGCGATGTTTATGACTGTTTTAGAACGTTGAAAAGTCCGTTCCACGCTTTTGTTCGACCGACCATAGGTCCGTGAACACACCGCACCGCTCGAACGGCGCGTCGCACGTGGGCGGCGTTAGGTTTGGAAGACACAGTTTCCCATGAACACTTGGGTTTTAGAACTACAGTTCTGTCTTCGCTGTGATTGGTCGATTACGCTGTAAGTGTTGACGCTTGCGCAGTGGGTGAAGCCCCGCTCCTCGTCAACTTTCACTTCACAGCTGCTTGTCCCAGACAAGTTTCAGGCTTGTTTGTCCATTACTGTCATTGAAAAGACTGTTTAAACGCGGTGTTTTTGTGATTTTGATGGGTGGATTGAGTCTGTTGCTCTGTTGACTGCCGATCGCCATGTGACCAGGTCACGTGACGCCGGGAGCTGCAGCTCCTTTGAAGGCCCGACCTTTTTTCTTTTAAACGCAGTTTAAAATGTTTCACAGTCCAACCGATTTTACGCACATGATTTCGTTTTTGTGAGCCTGGGGCTCTGAAGCTGTATCACGTAACGCTTTGGGTCTGTCTGCTTGATGCTTTTCATCCGTGTTAGATGTCTGTGGGCTAAAAGCTGCAGCTTCGCTCACGGGTGATAACAGCGCCTCTATAGCGGTCAGATAGAGAAATTACAGTCGCTGTGATAAACTCACTTCCAGCGCTGTGCCCCCTGCTGGTTACATTAGAAGACGCAGTCTTCCTGTAATTTGTACATGTTGAATGTTCCTGTTTTAAACGGGAAACATTTTGAGAATATTGTACACACAGCACCCTTTCATTTGATTTTCACGTATAATCAAATGTTGATGGCAGAACAGTTACACAGAATTAATAGAGACTTGTCTGTTTTTGATAAGCCTTGACACTTTTATCATCAATTCTGTGCAAAACTAGCTCTCTGTCCCGGTGTTTTTAAACTGCAAGTTTGAAATAACACACAGGAGGCATCTTTTGTCTTGGTTTTTCACAAAAAATCACACAAAACTAGCCAACCTTGATGACCTTGTCACAGGTCGACAAATTAATAGGAATCACTGATTTTTTATTTAATTTCACATCCTGGCATCACATGGTGAGAATACACACTGTGAAATGAGACCCACGTTATTTGATTTTTCACAGAACATCAGTACAAAGATGGACGTTCAAACAGGTGAACCACCTGAGGAGGCCTCTTGTTCTGTGTATCCTAGATGGATGGATGGGGGCCTTGGGTTTCCTGCCCGTGCTTCCCGCAAAGTGGGGGAATCTGCCTCATCGTATGCTAATTACTTAGCTGCTAGGAACGTCCGTCAGGATAAGTGGGAAAATCCCCTGTCATTCTACGACAGGCTAATCTCGGTCTACTCCGGGGGCAAAACTGTCCCTGGATTAGAGGAAAATATGGAGTTTAAACGTCTTTTCATTATGAATCTTATGCCTTTTCAAATGAAATGTGTTCATTTCAAGGTTGATTGCAAAAAAGATTCCATGGAAGTGATAAGACAATATGCTGCGACAGTTTTTGAGGCCGAAATACAACCTAGGATACCATCAGAGGTTTGTACAGGTCAAAAGGTCACATCCCACTCGCAGACATTAGAAGAGGTTCCCTCTCCTTCAAAGTGCGAGAGGACACAGGTTTTTCATGATAACAAACAACAGATCAGTTCCAGCTGGAACAGTGACTCTGATCGGTTCACGGGGTGTTCTTCTGCCCCCGCCCCTCAGGTTGAAAACCCTGAGATGAGCAGAGAACCACACAAGGTAGGTGTTCGCTCTCTAGATGAACCAAGATGGTTCAGATCGAACCAAAAGAGTTCTCACCTAGGTCTCACAGTGGGTGAACTTCGAGAGAAGTTGATGTCTGGGAACCGTGACCCTTTGAAAAATGGTCTGTCCCGACATGTACCCCCGAGAAGCGGCCCTCCTGCCCCTGCCCCTCGGACTGCACAGTTCGAGACATGCAATGAGTCACACATGCTCCAGATTATGGAAACGGCGCCTCCGCGCGAGGACGTGACTGAGGATGTGGTTTGTTTGTCAAATGATTTGAATGTTACAGTGGTTGACCAAGCTGACACAACGTGTGACGTTGTCCTTGATGATAACACAAACAACGTTGTTCAACCTGACGAAGCGACGCACAGCACTGGCTTTTGCAACAACTCAGTGCACACAGTTGACAACAACAACGTCAACACTGACATAAATGCTGACAGCAAACAAATTGCTGATGGTCAGCGTCCTAGAAATCAAGATGCTGACAGCAAACAAATTGCTGAAAATCCACATCCTGAAGGTCATGAGGCAGACAGCCATCATGATGCTGACAGCGACGACGATTACACAGACAGAGTCACACGTACACAGAAACGTGTGGAAAAACCTGAACGGTTTCTGTGTAACTTTATAAAAAGGGGGATAGCTAAGAGAGCTTACCTGCCACTCACATTGGAAGGGGTCCTCGCGCAAGAAGCGCTCCTGGTTAGCGGCTCAGACGTGTCTACCATGTCAGCCGAACTGTTTGAGGAGCTAAGGACCGCCGCTAACGATGTTGACAGGCAAATACCCTTTGTGAAATACACTTATGGTGAGCAACTGGGCCTCGCAAAGACGAGAACAACCCTAATAGCCATGGTTCACATGCAGATTGGCGAGATGTCACTATACCACCCGGTATATGTGTCTGAACTTGACTCACTCCGGGCTCCATTTGTGGTTGGCCAAGATTTTATAAATCGCTTTGAAGCGATTATAAATTATGGCAATCTGACAATGTGGGCCACAGTGAGCAGTCCGCTGCCATTCGTGGTACCTCCCCAAGGTCAGGACACTGACTGTCTAACAGCAGGTACCGCTGAGGTAAAAAAGGATTCCCCAACCGAGACCACAAACCCGGTAAGTGATCCTTCATGTACAGGTGAGACAGAGGAGACTCAACAATTGGACCAGACTCTGGCCCAACACGAGAACCTCCTCTGCGAGCTGACACCTTCGGCACTCACTGAGCACTACCTACCACCGGTAGAAGAAGGTGTGGAGATCCAAGAGTCCCACACCGATGACGCTGTACTGTCCTGTGGGACAGGTAATTCGGCAAACAGCCAAGCTTTCAGTGAAGTCTTGGTTCAAGGACATCTGAGCCCACAAGGTGACAGTCTACTACACGCTGACAGTCACTTGGACTTCATTGTTACAGATTTTGAGGACCCCTCCTCAAACAAAAGGGGGGTGAACCCACACTTCCTACCACAGGTAGAGGACGGTGTAGAGATCCAAGGATCACACACCGAGAACGCTGTGCTGTCCTCTGGGACAGGTAATTCAGTTATCATCCAAGCTTTCAATGAAACCTTGGTTCAAGAGCATTTGAATCTAGAACTACTCAGAGATGACATAGTTCTTACAGACTCAAAGAGCACCTCTTCATTCATGAAGTGGGAAGACATACATCACAACGACAGAGACACGCCTGCGACGGCGCCGACAGTTGTGACACACCTGCATTACGCAGAAAGAGGTAAACGTACAGAGATACGTTGGCCGAACCTATAAGGTTCCTGTACAAGGTTCCCCATAAACTGCGCGAACAGCTTAAACTAAACAATGGCATCCTAACTCGTGCCCATGGACGGACGTCCACACCCGTGTGCATGGTCCCTCATGACCACAGGGGGGTGATGTTAGGTCATGCCCATGTCAAGGACAAAGATTTCAATAACCCCACAAACGACAAAGATCTCGCAAACTCACAGACTTCATGGGAAAATAAGGTCGTCCAAGCACAGGATAGTAAATAAACTAAACAGTTTAAACTATTCTAGTTGCGAAAAGAAACCGTTCCAACTAGAACTTAGAAACGCTAAGCATAAAACCCACAACAAAAACTAACCTTAACAACCGTTTAAATCTGCAGGATTTAATTGACATCGGTTATAAAGCTAAGAACTGTTTTTCTTGTGTGTGACACGTTGGAATCTGACGACCAGAGTGAGTTTGACGTAGTGAAACGTTGTTTTTAGTTGCTTGATTGCTACTTTTGTTGTTATTGAAGTTGTTATTGTTTTCTGAACACTCCCAGCCAAACTAGTTTTGATTGTTGATAAGTTGAAGACTTAAATGGATTTTAACTATGCCAACATGCTGTTCATTTTGTTAAAGATCTCAATCTTTGAAAAGTCATTGTAGATCAATACTACTTAAGGTACTATAATCTACACTGACCTCCCAATCATTTAGGTAGAACCGTTTCGATCGTTTCTATTCTAGATCTATTCATTTTGATGAGTCTCGCCATAGACTTCAAAATTTATAGGGAATACCAAATCTTGCGTCGTTCGTCTAAAAGACAACAGACATTTAGACCAAACTAGATTTCATTTTTATTTTAGTTTAACCTAAACTAAATAATGAATGGAGGAATAGTTTGAATGAAGAGGCCTTCGTTACAGAAGCCCTCCACATTTCTATAGGTATAGATCCCTATTTCTGATTTTTACAGCATTGATCCACCCCTTAATTGGTAATTGTAGCTGATCTAATCCATGATAGCTTACATACCAGGTGCATATAGGTAAGGCTTAATGTAGAATCCCTATCATAAGCCCACCTAAAACCACATAATTGCATGACACATTGAACCAGGGTGGCACCGACTGGAAGCCATCCAGCCTGCAACCTTCGATGTGGGGACCTGCTGATCCAACGTTGGTCTTCAACCTTCATCCAAGGCCCGCCTCCTCTGCTTCAATCGAGGGATCCCCTCTACATGCTGATTAAAAACCATTCTTGCTGATGAAATCAATAACCCCCATCGTTGTGGATTTACCGTTGTGGATTATAAGACTTTGTTTCCATGGGTTAACAGACTATGTTTCCAAAGGATTGAAAGCTTACCGCAAAGGGATTACCTACGAACAGTATGGAATTTCCAAAAACATTATGGGAGTATAATTTTGAACTTTTTTGATTTTTTTTTTCCACTTGCTGGATTACATAGAGGTCAGAGACATTCGGTGGTATCCTTTCGGGTTGGAACTCATCTCCAAGGACAGGCGATGACTTCCAAAAAGGGGGACTGTAGTGATACACCTCGTCTTTGATATTTTAGGGTTCACACCTCTCTGAAACTCTCAGTGTTACACTTGCTTGGAGCTCAAGGAGACAAGTGGACACTATATTTTGTTACAATTATTTTGAATTAATGGACACTAATTAATCAGATTGAACTTTCTCTTTAATGTGTGTTAATTCAGAATTGATCAAACAGTATTTTTGTCATTTCAATGATGATCTGTTACTTGCATGACTTTGACCCTTCTGCTGGTTTATTTCTGCAGAACAAGCAGTCTTTGAATCTAAAGCACAAGGTCAGAGTAAACGTTTAACTTGCAGCTTCTTTTGTGTTGTCTATGAAGTTAGCCATAATATTCTCTGTGCCCACAAGCAGGCCACCTGGCTGTTTATGTAAACAGTTTTCCTGTTGTCCGTCAAGAGACTTTCTGCCTATGGGATCATACTTCCATCTTTTATTTTGTTAACCAGCCTGTAGCCGTTAAGGAGGTGGGTCAGTCCTCACCTCCCCTATAAATGGGCACTTCCTGCATTTTCGTTAGTGTTTGGAGGAGAACGAACTGACAACTTGCTTCTCTCCTCGGGAAAAG
>JBBPBX010035170.1:12728-22728 GCA_038048925.1 Garcialebias charrua
TACTGATTTGTTTTTCCAGTTTTACCCAGTTTCAAAATACTGTATTTAATTTGCATTGTTTAGTTTTTTTGTTTTCGTATTCAAAGTTGTAATTGTCAAACTGGTGTCACATTAAACCAATACAGTAGTAGTTTGGTATAAATAGAAAGCTAGAAAAGTCAAGTTTCAGGAATACATAATGATAAAAAAGGATAAATATTAATGAAGAAGGTTTGCAGCAGATAATAGAATTAAATGATATGCTGCATATTAGATTTCACACTGATTTATGCAAGGGGGGAGAATAATCTGCTCTACCTAAAGTTGTAATATCTGATAATTTTCCATAATTTTGTTGCATTTTATTTTTGTGTCCCATTCAGGCACGATAGGTGACAAAAAAACATAGATGTTCTGATGCATGAAAAAAATAGCAGCAAATGCTTAATGTGTTGGTGACAGCTGTGCTTTTGAGATATTTACAAAGAGAACTGCTGTAAAAGGTAGACTAACAGCCATGATGTCAGTGGTTTGAAGGGGTTCATTTCCATAAATCCTGACAAATAAAGCATTATTAGCTGATGACTGATCCACTGTGCCATTAGTGGTCAAAACCTCCACGGGGTGGTTTTAATGACACAAAATGACAGAGAAAGGTAACAATGTGATATTTTCTGGAACAGTTTAAATGGAGTTAAAGTTCTGTAGGTAATTAAGTGCTAGATTTTTAGTCACAAAATAGGGTGTCTGAACATTAAAGAAAAAAATCTCATGCAATAAGCAATACTTGGTGGCTCGGTTGGTAGAGCTGTTGCCTCTTGGCAAGAAGGTTGCTGGATCAAATCCTGGCTAAGGCCTTTCTGGATGGAGATTACATGTTTTCTACAGGTACTCAGTTTCCTCCCACACACCAAAAACATGCATGTTAGGCTGATCAGTGATTTGTAACTCTAAAGTGAATGGTTGTTTGTCTCTGTGTCCCTGTGATGGACTGTAGATCTTAGGGTGTCCCCACCTCTTGCACAGTGACTGTTTGATATGGGCACCAGTGACCTCCATGACCCAAAAAGGAAGAAGTGGGTAAAGATAATGGATAGATGAATGGATGATGGGGGCCAAGATGGGGTAGAGGCAGGGCAGCCAACCTGGGACCCGAAGTCCTCAGGCTCTATCCCCAGCCACTCCCACATGTCATGAAGCAAAGGTGCTATTTACAAGACTGAGATTGTCGTGGCTCCTTAGACTGGTGAAGTCCTTTGGATGAAAGGCGAAACGTTTCAACAAAAAGAAACCATCCAGATGACTCGACAACTTTGTTGGAATTTTCTACTGAGCATGAATCTGGAAATAATTGAGCATTTTATTTTATAAGTGCTAAAATATGTTTTGGGAATTAGTCTCAGGTACTCCCACACCAAACCTTAGGTATCTGTAAAATTAACAGAGTTTGAACAATTTTGACTGTTTTATTTATTTATTTATTTATTTATTTATTTATTTATTTATTTATTTATTTATTTTAGCTCAATTGGCAATCCAGTCTTTTATATATGAAAATAAAAAAATAAAAAAAAATGATTTAATTAATTAATTTATTTATTTATTTATTTATAAAATTTGTTCATTTTCAAAATACAATACAAAATAATCCCATAAACAATAACATACAAAATATTTAAAAAAGAAAGGTAGCAGAAGGAAGGAACATTTCTTATTATATCTGCCCCTTTTTTCAAACAATTACTGTAGTTCAATCCAAAAAAATAATCTTCAGTAATGGAACAAAATGAATAACTCTTTCTAATTTTTTAACTCTAATACAATACACATTTCGCTACTTCATATATTTTTTTAAACAATTCAGTTTTGATCATTTTCTTAAATGTACACACTGACTTGGCATTTTTAACGCCATTATCTAAGCATTCCACAATCCAATTCCCTGGATTGAGGTAGACCTTCCCTTCAAACTCTGAATTTTGGTTTTACAAACATCTCTGTCCCCTTAAGAGTATAACAACTTTGTCTTTTAACAAAATGTGTTTGGATATTTAAAGGTAATGTGCTATTCTGAGCCCTATACATAACTGATCAAATATTTATAATCTACCAAATCATTGAACTTCAGTAACTTGAGTTGATAAAATAATGTACTTGATGGATGACAGTAATGCTTTTTAGTGATATTTCTTACAGCTCTTTTCTGTAAAACAAAAATAGGCTTTGTAATTGTTTTACACGCTTTCCCCCAAACATCAATACAATATATTAAGTGTGGAACAATGATTGTGTTATACAACAAATACAGAGCTTTATCATTTAATAAGTCTCTGACTTTGTACAGTACTGCAATAGATTTAGCTATTTTTATTCTTACAGAATTTATGTGTTGTTTCCATGTCAGTTTGTCATCAATGATAACACCCAAAAACTTCACCTCACTCACTCTACAAATCTCAACACCCTCAATTTTAAATGGAACATCAACAGTTTTTTATTACTGAATATCATGTAATTAGTTTTATCTAGATTTAATGATAATTTATTAAGTTTAAACCAAGTTTGTATTTTGACAAATTCTGTCTTCATCAACTCCAACATCTGTTCTATATCTTTACCCAAACAAAAAAATGTATCATCTGCAAAAAGGACACATTTAAGGAGTCCTGACACATTTACCAAGTCATTCACATATAAAATGAATAGCTTTTGTCCAAGTACAGAGCCCTGATGAAGTCCACATGTGATACTGCAGAAGTCAGATTTTACACCATTTATTTGTACAAACTGTTTCCTGTCTTTCCAATAGCTACATACCCACTCTAATACCATAGTTGATCAATTTTTTCAAGGAGAGTAGTGTGATCAATGCTTTTTTTTAAATCAACAAAAATACTGACAATATTGTTTTTGATCGGCAGCAGTATTTATTTGTTCTATTAATTCCATGAGAGCCATTGATGTAGAGTTTTTTGCTCTAAACCCATACTGACTGCTAATGTACTCAGGATATTTTGTTTAGCAATAAATTGATCTAGTCTGTTCACAAATAGTTTTTCTAATAATTAATAATAAGGTGATAGTCATATTTTTCCAATAGTTGTAAAGAAACTGTATAGTTTTAGAACACAAAATCATTTTGGTCATTTCATTACAATAAGTCACAAGAACAAGCATGTGTGCAGAAGTGCCACACACGTGCTTTATCTGCATCCCAAACCGTCTTGTTAGTTCCAAGAAATTTTCAAGGTTACAGCTTGTTATTTTCATTTCACTTCCTTTTGTTTCTCTTCCATTTGAATTCACCCAGAACTTGAAGTCTTGACAACAAAGTGACTGCAGTAGGACAGCAGCATAACAGAAGAAAAAAGAAAAAAAATTGAACAAAGAAGACCGGGTGCATGTATAAATGTGCACGAATAAACCCTACACAGAAAGAGAAGACGGGAAGGAAGACAGAAAGGCAGTGAAGGACCAAACTCGAGAGCTGCTTTATTGCAAAAAAATAAATGGAAATGAATGTATGACAGATTGCAAAGCGATGATTAGATGAAAAAAAGCCAACAGTAATTATTGTAGCATGTTGCCCACATGAAACCAACAATTAGACACATCTGAATAAACTTGAAAATCCAAAAAAAGAAGTGGAATGGATTTCTTTGTGCCAAGTCTTGTATAACTTGTAACTTTTCTTCACATTTTGATGAAAATAAACACAAAAAAAATCCTGTTTGACTCTGACAGTTGTTCTGTGGTGTTTTCAAGTGCCAAGAACACACCAGTTCACCCCCAGCAGCATCTTGGAATGTAGACACAAAGCAGGTTCCAGGGTTGTGCAGTTGTGCACTGACAGAAACCGACAGCCGTCAGACCAAACAATGTTTGCTCACAGTTCCTCTGCCAAACCTTGGTGAGCCAGTGTCCACAGCAGTCTTAGATGTCTCCTCTTGGCAAGACCATGGGAAGTACTGGATGCAATAGGTGCATCAGCCTCCTCTGGTGGATGCCAGTCTAAATGCATGTCCAAATATGTAACGATTTGAAGAACGAAAAGAGTAAAAACTTGCTTCACTTGATCTGCATATTTTTAAATTTAAACAGATTTTTGTTCTTAATGAGTTTTGTACACAGCCCACATAAACCAGAGCCTTTACTGTTTATGTGAACAAGATTGTACAAATAAAACATGGTGCTTTATTTTGAAGTCCAATTCAGGGAGGGAGGGGGCTGATGTTGCAAACATTTTTCAGTAATCTTTGTCACTTGGAATAAGCCCAAACTACGTCTTCTTCTTCTTTCGGCTTTTCCCTCTTAAGAGGTTGTTAAAGCGAGTCATCCTCCTCCATCTCCCTCTGTCTCACTCCAACTACCTCCATGTCCTCTCCAACTGCTTCCATACATCTCCTCTCTGTACTTTTCCTGGAGCTGCATTTCTAACATCAATGTACCAATATACCCACTGTCCCTCCTCTGGACATGTCCAAACCATCTTAGTCTGGTCTCTCTAACTTTATCTCCCACTTGTTCAACCCGTGCTGTACCTCTGTTGATGTCAGTTTTAATATTATCCATCCTTGTCACTCCTAAGGTAGAGCTGTCATTTCTGAAACCAGAGCCCGGCCTGACCCGACCCGGATTAGGGCCAGGTTGGGCCATAATGATGTGTGGGCCGGTATCGGGCTTTTGACTGCATCAGCGGACGCACATGGCGATGATCCAATTATATGGCAACATGGCTTGCCATTCAATCACCATTTGACCGTGCGCTGACCGGCCTTGAAAGCAAAAAAAAGTTCAGTTAAAGTAAAGAAAGACATTCAAACAAATGAGACATCTTTGTTTTTTCCTTGAGGTGGTGGTGTAATTATCAAAAGATTAAGCTGCACTCAGTTGCGAGTTCATCAAAGTGAAACCATACCGGATCAGTCGAGGCTCGGGTTAACAACGACCGCCACCGGTGCTGTTGACAAACAGGGTGCCGGCGGAAATTGTGCTACTGTTAGTCGAAGACCCCGAGGAGGGAAACGTGTCAGGAGACAGAGGGAGAAGAGGAAAGTGAAGAATGTAGGACTGAGGGTTGCAACTCTAAATGTGGGGACAATGACAGGCAAAGGTAGAGAGCTGGCTGACATGATGCAGAGAAGAAAGGTAGATGTTTTATGTGTCCAAGAGACCAAGTGGAAGGGCAGCAAGGCTCGCAGCATTGGAGCAGGGTTCAAACTGTTTTACCATGGTGTGGATAGAAAGAGAAATGGAGTAGGGGTGGTCCTGAAGGAGGAGTTGGCAAAGAATGTAGTAGAGGTGAAGAGAGTGTCAGATAGGGTGATGTGTCTGAAGGTAGAAGTAGAAGGTCTGATGCTAAACATAGTCAGTGGTTATGCTCCACAGGTTGGATGTGATGGGGAGGAGAAAGATACATTTTGGAAAGATTTGGATGAAGTGATAGAGAGTATTCCCAGGGAGGAAAGAGTGGTGATTGGAGCAGACCTGAATGGACATGTTGGTGAAGGAAACAGAGGGGATGAGGAAGTGATGGGTAGGTTTGGTGTCAAGGAAAGAAACCAGGAAGGACAGATGGTGGTGGATTTTGCCAAGAGAATGGAAATGGCTATAGTCAATACCTATTTCCAAAAGAGGGAGGAACATAGAGTGACCTATAAGAGTGGAGGAAGGAGTACACAGGTCGACTACATTCTGTGTAGAAGAGGAAACCTGAGGGAGATTGGAGACTGTAAGGTTGTGGTAGGGGAGATCGGATAGTTGTGTGTAGAATGACTGTTGTTGTGAAGAAGAGAAAAATAGTAAAACCAGAGAAGAAGACCAATATGGTGGAAGCTGAAGAAGGAAGAATGTTGTGAGAAATTCAGAGACGAGCTGTTAAAGGCTCTGGGTGGTAAGAAAGAGCTTCCAAGTGACTGGGCTACTACAGCAACAGTAATTAGAGAGACAGGTAGGAAGGTACTTGGTGTGTCATCTGGACAGAGAATGGATGATAAGGAAACCTGGTGGTGGAATAGTGAAGTGCAGGACGCCATTCAAAGAAAGAGATTAGCCAAGTGATGTTTCTTAGTAGTTTTTGTTCACTGAATATTGTATTGATTGTATTGATGTTTTATGGTCTATGTTTTTTGTGTCTTATATTTTTATATTTTAAGCACCGTTATGCCGAAGCAAATTCCTAGTCTGTGAATCCTGTTCATTGACAATGGCGATAATAAACTGAATCTGAATCTGAATCTGAAGAAGAAATATGACAGTGAGAGGACTGAAGAGAGGAGACAGGAATATAAGGAGATGGGACATAGAGCAAAGAGGGAAGTAGCTAAGGCAAAGCAGAGGGCGTACAATGAGTTGTATGGGAGACTGGACACTAAAGAGGGCGAGAAGGACTTGTACCGATTGGCAAGACAGAGGGATCAGGCTGGAAAGGATGTGCAGCAGGTTAGGCTTATTAAAGATGGGAATGTTCTAACAAGTGAGGAGAGTGTGATGGGTAGATGGAAGGATTACTTTGAGGAGCTAATGAATGAAGAGAATGAAAGAGAAAGAAGAGTGGAGGTCATAGAAACTGTGGACCAGGAAGTGGGAAAGATTAGTGAGGGTGAAGTCCGGAAAGCTCTGAAAAGAATGAAGAAGGGGAAGGCAGTAGGACCTGATGACATACCAGTGGAGGTTTGGAAATGTCTTGGAGAGATGGCAGTGAGGTTTTTGACTCAAATATTTAATGGAATATTTGAGGGTGAGAAAATGCCTGAAGAATGGAGAAGAAGTGTGCTGGTTCCCATTTTTAAGAACAAGGGTGATGTACAGAGTTGTAGCAACTACAGGGGAATTAAGTTGATGAGCCACACAATGAAGATCTGGGAGAGAGTTGTGGAAGGAAGGCTTAGACAAGAGGTGACTATCTGTGAGCAGCAGTATGGTTTCATGCCAAGAAAGAGCACCACAGATGCCATCTTTGCTTTGAGGATGTTGATAGAGAAGTACAGAGAGGGTCAGAAAGAACTCCATTGTGTGTTTGTGGATTTAGAAAAAGCATATGACAGGGTGCCAAGAGAGGAGGTGTGGTATTGCATGAGGAAATCTGGAGTGGCAGAAAAGTATGTTAGACTGGTACAGGACATGTATGAAGACAGCAGGACAGTGGTGAGATGTGCTGTAGGAGTGACAGATAGCTTCAAGGTGGAGGTGGGATTGCATCAAGGATCGGCTCTGAGCCCCTTCTTGTTTGCTCTGGTGATGGACCGACTAACAGATGAGGTCAGGCAGGAATCCCCATGGACTATGATGTTTGCAGATGACATTGTGATCTGTGGTGAGAACAGGGAACAGGTGGAAGAGAACTTGGAGAGGTGGAGGTATTCACTTGAAAGAAGAGGAATGAAAGTCAGCCGTAGTAAGACAGAGTACATGTGTGTGAATGAGAGGGAGGCTGGTGGAACAGTGAGGCTACAAGGAGCAGAGGTCACAAAGGTGCAGGACTTCAAGTACTTGGGGTCCACTGTCCAGGAAAATGGGGAATGTGGTAAAGAGGTGAAAAAGAGAGTCCAGGCAGGATGGAGTGGATGGAGAAAAGTTTCAGGAGTGATTTGTGACAAAAAGGTGTCAGCAAAGGTCAAAGGAAAAGTTTACAAGACAGTGGTGAGACCAGCTATGTTGTATGGTCTGGAGACAGTGGCATTGACAAAAAGACAGGAGAAAGAACTGGAAGTGGCAGAAATGAAGATGCTGAGGTTCTCCTTAGGAGTGACAAGGATGGATAAGATCAGGAATGAGATCATCAGAGGTACAGCACATGTTGAACAACTGGGAGATAAAGTTAGGGAGGCCAGACTGAGATGGTTTGGACATGTCCAGAGGAGGGACAGTGGGTATATTGGTAGAAGGATGTTAGAAATGCAGCTGCCAGGAAAAAGACAAAGAGGAGATATATGGATGCAGTTAGAGAGGACATGAAGGTAGTTGGAGTGAGGACAGAGGATGCAGAGGACAGAGTGAGGTGGAGGAGGATGACTTGCTGTGGCGACCCCTGAAGAGGGAACAGCCGAAAGAAGAAGAAGAAGAAGATTCAGCTACACTCAGCGGACGCGCGCGGCCGATGACCTAAACAGGTAAGATCCCAAAATATCCAACATGTCAGAGCAGGGTCCATGTTTGCATAATGCAGAATGCAGGCAGAAGCAGGGATTTAATGCGCTTTGACAGCCATGAAAGGACAAACACCCCATCAGCTCTGATCTCATGCCACGTTAGCCGCATGCATCCACCCACCATTAGGTTGGCTAATTAGGTGATTGGTGACTCTAAATTGACCCTAGGTGTGAGTGTGAGAGTGGATGGTTGTTTGGTGTGAGTGCAGGTCCCTCTTGTAAATGAGTCCCCGTGACTCAACGAGGCTAGCCTGTATAAATAAAGGTTGAATGAATGAATGAAAAATAACTATATAAGCAGTCAAAGCTTAATTAAAAATATTAGTTTTTTTTCGGGTTTGGACCTGTAATCATTATTAATTCGTCAGGTCAGGTGGGATTTGGAAATTATGACTAAGGGCTGGGGCCAGGTCGGGTCGGATTTTTTTGGACCCAAATGCAACTCTTTCCTAAGGAGAACCTCAACATCTTGAGACTTTGCAATTGTTTTTACGTCAGATGCCCTTCCTGATGCGACCATAGACCACTGAGATACTATAGCCTGCTGTGTGGAGCAGGGGGTTGCCATAGGGCACCTGGGGGAGCAGATGTTGTGGCTTAAGGGCCTTGCTCATGGGCCCAGAGTGGGGCAAATAAGGGTGGAGTCTGGTGTGAGTGTTTCAACTTTCCCACCCACATTTTGATGATGTTGGTCTGGGAGTCAAACGGACGACCTTCCAATCACAGGCCCACCTTCTCTAACCTCTGCACCACCACTCCCCCACTGGCCATGACGGAGAAGAAGATCATTTTCAGACTTTTACATCCTGCCTTGTTTTTCTGTTCCACAGTTTTTTGAAGTCCAACTCCTGCATAAAGGGAATCTGAAATTAGGATGAAGTTTCTGACCACTGTTAGTGAATATTTCAGCTTTGTTCCAGTTCAGTTTTACCATAACAATAATACAAAGCAACAGCCTCATGAAAACACAACTGACAGACATATTGTGCTTTGATATTAAAATATTAAAAAAAGCTCAGCTAGACAGAACTGACAGAAGATGAAAGAAAACGGCAAAAAGAATTGGCCTTGTAAAAAAAAAAAAATCTGGAGGATGTGGAGAAAAGAGGGAGAGGAGCATGTTAGTCATTCACACCTCGTCTCTTAAATCTACAGCTTTGCATGACGTACTTTTCAAATCGATGGATTCTCTCGCTCACGCTGGCTCCCCAGCTGTAGCAGGCAGCAACAGTGAGAGAATTATTTATGAATTTACCTACACAGTGTTACCAGCTGCACACCCTCCAGCTAGGCCACCGGAAACACGAAGTGCCTGGACTCTGGAGCATCTGCCTGAGCCCTTACTGCCCCTAAACAGCAGAATAATAATGGCTTACTGTTATTCTGCCAGACTTTACAAGCATTTGTCTCTTCATGAGCTGCGTTTAAGGCCACAGATACATGTTCTATGTCAGCCCTTATGAGCCTGAGTTATTTGATTGGTGTCAAAGAACTCTGCTTATTACACCTGATTTGTAACTTTGAAAAGTATTTCACAAAGTCTTTGTAATATACCATGTTACTGAGGCCACTGTGAGCTGTTTAAAAACAGTTTAAGGGAGACACTAAACAAAAGCTACACATTGCTGTTTACATAAAAACAATGGTTGCTATGCAGAAGACTGTTCACTGGTTTGTAAATGCTATCCATTTATTTTAAAATATTATATACGGTATATTAGAGCCTGATCAATATGGACATTTTGGCTATCAACAAAACCGATATTTCGGGGGATGGACGGCAGGATAACCTATGTATATACAGGTAGTCCCCGACTTACGAGCGAGTTCCGTACCTACGGGCCGCTCGTATGTCGAAAATTCGTAAGTAG
>JBBPBX010035171.1:5470-18900 GCA_038048925.1 Garcialebias charrua
ATAATTCTAAACAATGTTTCTAAGCTCCGAACGCTCTAAAAGCACTTAGCACTTTGAGATTTTTATTAATGAAAAGTGCATTATAAATTGAATTCATTATTATCATTATTATTATTATTAAAAGAGCACGGCATGTCATGATTTCAGCTCTCTGCCTCTGGCTGCACTCTCGGCCATGCCCACTTTTCCCTGTCTGCATGGAGGTCAGCTGATCAGCGGCAGGAGGAAGCTTCTCCCACTGCTGTGGACTGCACACAGGTGCTGAATCATTTAAAATAATTTATTTTAAATAGAAATTCCATGCCAAACGTGCGGCAGCCAATTGTGTGTCGTGTCTGATCTTATTTTGAAAACCGCAATAGAGCGAGGCTGCAAAAAATGAACCGTGAAGTAACGAGGGACTACAGTATATTTATTATGTGCATGACAAAGGTATACTCTTTGTGTATACCTTTGTCATGTGAACCGCTAGTTTTGAATGTCAACAACAAACTGGTTTATCCACTATGAAAAGGTGCAATTTATAAGACTGAGTTTATTGCAATTCCTCAGACGGAAGAAGTATTTTGGATAAAAGACGAAATGTGTCAATAATCTTTTTTTATTATTATTTATTTATTTAATTCGTCAGAGGACCAGACTTACCGTAACTTTGTTAGATATTTCTACCTGGATTATTGAGCAGCATCAGAACCTATATGTGTAGGTTTGCACGCATTTTTCTTTTTCAGCATTTACTTAAAATTTATTTTAAAAAAGTCAGACAAATAGGCAAAAATGAAAATGAGGCACTAGAGCTGGTGAGCGATGCCAAACTCAGAAAAGTGATGAGCGCTTACTTTGCTTCCAGGGCGAGAGCGATGATCCCAGCAGCCAGCGGGGCGGAAGCAGAGGTGCCTGTGTGGGAGTCGGTGCATTTTGATTTCAGGTCTGTAGTTACCTGAAAAAGATGAGCACAAAAAGCTCAACTACAACAATGTCTTCCAATGATGCATGCAATATCACTACAAGTATAAAATCAGGTTAATAATTTTTTTGTAAAACGAGCACAAACCTACTACCGGTAAGTGCATTTTAATTTATCCCACATTTTATGTTTTTGCTAAAGGGTGAAATTGCGTAAAGATGCAGAACGTGAGAGTAAACGTGAGCGCTGTCAGCCATGAAAATCAAACAGGAATATCACGTTCTTCTCTTAAGATTTATTTACAAATTTTTAGAAAGAAGAGCTTCAGCAGACATCTCCAATAATATGATCCACAGAAGAGAGCCGTGGTTTAACCGAACATCGCCTGTCGCATAAATGAAAAGAAACTGTTGCAGATCCAGAGAATTAATGCAAAGAAAATTTAATTTAGTACTTACAAAACTCTGTGCTGTAAAAAAAAAAAAAAAAAAAAAAGCCTCAAGTCAAACTGAATGATCCATAAAATAAAAATACTGAGTAACACTGATACAAAAACAGCTGTCAGAATCAGAAATATGATCACCAGTGATGAAACTTTTCTTTTTCCACACGGTAATAAATGAGCAGGAATTTTTTTAATGATTACATGTATTGTACTTTCAGGAGTATCAGAATAATACAATTATTGCTTTAACTGAAATAACCCAATAAATTAGAGTAAAAACAGCCCTCACAGACGTTCAGATCTTCTCTCCTGCATAGTGCATAACAAGAGTTCCCTTTCAGTCATGTTCTCTCGGTGCAACATATGCTATGGGAATTGCGCCCTCGCGCGATTACCTGAAGGAATACATTCACGCCTTTACGGCAAGGGCGTCAGCGTAGCGCCAGAGGCCCCGCCTTCTGGGTACTTAAGCCGCTGACGCCCTTCCAACTTTCTCTTATTGCCCTTCACCTACCTGAACTACCTCTTCGCGGGACTTCTCTGTTGCTTCATCGCTCAACTAGAGGTGAGCTTGCTCCATACACAGAGCGTATGGAGAATTATTCCCGAGTACTGCTGGGCTAGCGAAAGCTAGTCCGGCACATTTTATCTTAACCCCAAAGTTTTTTCTTCTCCTTTCTCCACAGACTGCTTCGCTCGATGGCGCTAACTGCGTCACACCGCTACCCTTGCTAATTCATAGCGGGCTAGCCAGCAAAAGTGACACGACGGAGGAGACGCCTCAAAATAAAAGAAAAAGGATTCTGGAAGGACTCGCTCGCCTTATCTCGGACATGCCTCCGGAGAAAGGAAATGAAAGGCAAGACTTCCAAGGAAAACCAGCAGGACAGCGAGCCCAACCTTGCGCGCCTGTCCTAGCGGATGCGGTTTCTCCCTCGCAACGACGGACACCCATGAGGCCTGTCCCGTCTGCTTGGGGATGTTACACACAAAAATGGCGCTGGATGCGCCTGATTCTTGCCCACACTGCAGCCAGATGCTGAAGGCGGTGAGGAGGCACCGGGCGGATTTTGTCGCCAAGGCCATGGGCGCCGCGGCAGCGCCAGCAGACCCGGACACCACCGAGCTCCTCACTCCCACGCCGGAGCTCGAGAACATGGCTCTGGATGACAGCACACGAGTCGCATGGGGCGACAACCCTGATGTGCTGGCTCCCATGGTGGACTTAACAGTCAAATTCGACACTCGAGGCATGATGAACGAGGACGAGATCTCGATTTCAGCCTCGGGCAAATTTTCTGCGGAGGACGCAGAGGTCGAATACACGGAACAGGGAGAAGATCTCTCCCGCACCCCGGTACCTGTGCTCCCGGAAACTGACTTTTCCATACCTGCTCTGTTCGACCTGTGTCACAGAGCAGCGGACACGCTGCAGATCCCATGGCCAGAACCTCTGCCTCCTCAACAGGTCACGAAGCTGGCAGGAAAGTAATTTTACTCAAAGCAGCAGGCCGCCACTAGGCAAAGGATGCCCGTGTTCCTGGACTTCCTCACAGAGCTGACTCGCACCTGGGCTCAGGCCTGAGCTCCCATGCTGTTACCACTCTCGCAGTTTCTCGACGTGGACGGGATGGATGAGGTGGGGATAGTTAATGTGCCTCAAATTGAGGACACGCTGGTGTCTCACCTGGCTCCCAAGTCATCCGGGACAAAACCAACTCTCCCCAGCAAAGCCTGTCGAGCTTCAGCTTCGCTGCTCGAAAAATGCTACAGAGCTCAGGGATTCGTGGCGCGCGCGATGAACGCATCCGCATTGATGCAGGCTTACCTGGTTGAAAAACTGCAACGGCTCCAGGTAACGACAGACAAGCAAGCTGCCGCTGACTTGCTGGATGAAGCCCGCAGGGCAACAGACTTTGTGCTCCGCATGATGGGGACAGCTGCTGTTGCTCAAGGCAGAGGCATGGCCAAAATGGTCATCGTGATACGCCATCTGTGAATGACTTTAACTGATCTCCCCGAGGGACAAAAGGTGCCTTTTCTCCACCACTCGATAGAACCGACGGGATTGTTTGGGAAAGCTCTGGATCGAATTCAGACCAAGCTGGACCAGAGGCGCAAACAGGCTGAAGCTCTCCGGGTGGGCATTCCCAGGAGAACCTTCGCCCCCCCCCAGGGAGTCTGCTGGGGGCAGACCTGCGCAACCTCAACACCGCTCAGCAACACGGGCCCCACCGCAAAAGCGACCGGCGTACGAGGACGAGCACCGGCAGAATCAACCGCCGGGCCCACCTCGAACCGAACATGCTTGGAGCAAAAACAGGTTTGTCCCTCGCCAGGCGGTCAGACACAGGGCCTCCTCGGCGAACCGGGACACCAGACAAAAGCATGCCTGATGAACCAGGTCCACGTCCTGATTTTACACGATCACCCGCCCACGCGGTACGGGGAATGACCCTTCATGTCCAGACTTTATTTGTAGCACGGTACAAAAAGCTGGTAACTCTGTTGCATGCACAAATCATGTTTTTCCTGCTGTGAGTGACATAAAATCAAACATGTCGTTACACTTAAGCACGAATAAAGCTAAAAAAAAACAGCCCATCTCTGTTTTATTGACTCTCAAAAAAAAGAAAAAACAAACAAACAATAAATTCAGCAGAATGGGTCCCTCTGGCCTGCCAGCCGACATAAAGGGAGGGTGCCACTCCCCCCCCTCCCTCACGGCTCACGGGGTGTTAGCCTAATCGATAAGCCCTAGCAGGGTGCCTCTGTTCCGCGTGTAGCGGACAGGCACAGAGGCGTCTGCAAGCAGGCCCCACACCCCTCACGGAGACAGGTGAGGGGGGTCACGTGCTCCAGCCCCCGCTCCGTTGTGAACCATGGGGCGGACAATACACAAACCAAGCAAACACGTGACATGTCCGCGTCCCAGGGAGGCGCGCCGACAGAATCTGACGAGCCATTTTTCTGGACACCCATTCAACGACTCACAGTAAGGGTCGGGGGGCTACGGCAGAAGCCCACAGGCGACCACAGGCTTCACACATTTTCAAAGATGTTTGTGATCAAACAGCTGTGTGTGTAAACAAACCAGGGCTGAATCAGATTCCTCTTCCTTTTAATCGAAGGGAACTAAGCTCTCCGTCACCAACCAATTTAAAGTCTGCCAAGCACAAAGAACCATCTCCACGTTCTCACGCTGCGGTTGTCCCCTTATCTTTGATGGGCGACACGCAATGTTCAGGCAGTGATCCTGTAGCACGTGACTATAATCACTGTGCTGATTCAGCTCTGCTCTTAAACAATATCCCCCCACCGGGTGAAACACAGACCCTCAGCAGTTTGTCTGACTCCAGCGCTCTGTTGAGGTTGGAGACCAGTAAACCAGACCCATCCAGGAAACGGACTAGGGTCAAGAGATCTGCTCGTTTACAAAACTCGCAGCCCCTCAATCACATGACCCCAAACAAAAAGAGGAAAAACAGACATTCTGTTCCACTTTTGTCTAATAATGACAACAGATTGCCTCTGCCCTTGAACACTCTTGATCAGAGTAGTATGGTGGCACATCTGCAAAAAGGCCCGCTCCCTAACATCGTTGACCCCCAGGGGATCACAGAATCCAGGGCCCTTGGAGGAGAACTGGTTCCACCAACTGTTCTTCTTCAGGGACACACTATGACAACAGAAGGAGCAGTCTCGCCGTTTAGGCTGGGAGCTGTAAAAAATTTCAGCTTGGTGGCAGAAAGGAACAAACTGGTGGCATCAGGCCTACCAGAAAATGTGGTAAAAACCATTCAACATGCCCGAGCTGTATCAACACAGTCTCTTTACGCACAAAAATGGCGTATTTTTGAAGCTTGGTGCACAGAAAGGAATATTATTTCCTATTCATGTGACCTGGCTCAGATCCTGATTTTCCTTCAGGACTTACTGGAAAAAGGTAGTTGTTTCTCAACAATTAAGGTGTTCCTATCAGCAATTTCAGCCTGTCGCGAAGGCTGGGGAAACAGGACGCCTGGCGCGCATCCAATCATAATAAGATTTATGAAGGGCGTGCTAAGAATGAGACCACCCAGCAGGATCCTGACCCCTGGTTGGGATCTTAGTCTGGTCTTGGGAGCTCTCTGTGATCCTCCATTCGAGCCACTGAGCGAGATTGAGATAGATTTATTATCTTATAAAACCGCTCTACTCTTGGCCCTTTGCTCAGTGAAACGCATGGGTGACCTCCATGCCTTGTCTGTACAGGTAGTCCCCGACTTACGAGCGCTCTTACTTACGAGGTCCCGGACTTACGAGCATGCATCTCATAAATTTTTTTTAAAAAAATTTATGTTTATTTTTTATTTTTTACTTTTTTTTATTTATAAATGAATACATGTACAGTACTGGACAGTCACCAAGCACTTAGCCTATCCTAACACAGTTTTTAAAGATGAAGGAGTGAGTTGAATTGTCTCCCTTTCACATAAAGGGAGCTAGCTCCCTTTATGGGAATGGAGCCTGCAGGGAGGAGGGAGACAATTCAACTGACTCCTTAACTGTGTTAGGATAGGCTAAGTGCTTGGTGACTGTACAGTACTGTACATTTATCTATTTATAAATAAAAAACAATAAAAAAATAAAAATACTGTATATACTGTATATTTTTAATAAATAGATAAATGTACAGTACTGTACAGTCACCAAGCACTTAGCCTATCCTAACACAGTTTTTAAAGATGAAGGAGTCAGTTGAATTGTCTCCCTCCTCCCTGCAGGCTCCATAGGGAGCTTGCTCCCTTTATGTGAAAGGGAGACAATTCAACTTATTCCTTCATCTTTAAAAACTGTGTTAGGATAGGCTAAGTGCTTGGTGACTGTCCAGTACTGTACATGTATTCATTTATAAAAAATAAAAAATAAAGTTAATTTTTATTTTTATTTTTACTATGTGATCCTACTTACGAATTTTTGACATACGAGCGCCCCCTAGGGACAGAACTCGCTCGTAAGTCGGGGACTACCTGTACATCCAATGTGTACTAGATTCGCCCCCGATGGGTCAAAGGTCACCTTAAGGCCTAATCCCGCATATATCCCCAAGGTCTTGACTTTAAACCCTAGGAGTCTGGACTTTGATCTCTCCTCTTTTCCACCTGCTCCTGTCCTCACTCAGGAACAGGAAAGGCTGAAGGCTCTCTGCCCCGTAAGAGCTTTACGCACTTACATGCAGAGAACAGCCGAATGGAGAAAAACAAACCAACAGTTTGTGTGCTTTGCAGCACCTGCTATCGGAAAGGCCCTATCAAAGCAACGCCTCTCACACTGGGTGACTGAGGCCATGCTTAAAAGGGCGTACAGTAGCAAAGGTCAACAGGTGCCCTCTGGAGTGCACGCTCACTCTACTCGGGGCTTGGCCACTTCGTGGTCACTGTTCAAGGGTGTACCAGTTGCAGACATTTGTGCTACGGCGAACTGGAGCTCAATAAACACTTTTGCAAAGCATTACAGTTTGGATGTTACTGCGTGTGATGTCACTCAGGCTGTTCTTTCTAACACACAGTAGAAAGTAGCCTTGAGATGCCTGCTGGTCAAGGGCAGACGTTCACACTAGCATGCATTTTACTGAGCATTTCAAGGGCGTGAATGAATTACGTTCCCATAGCATATGTTGCACCGAGAGAACATGACTGAAAGGGAACTGAAAGTTATGCACCATAACTCATGTTCCCTGAAGGAAGGGAACGAGGTGCAACATATCTGGCCCTTTCAATGCTGAAAGCTCGGTGAAGTGCATTTTGGAGAAAGTTGGATGGGCGTCAGCGGCTTAAGTACCCAGAGGGCGGGGCCTCTGGCGCAACGCTGACGCCCTTGCCGTAAAGGCGTGAATGTATTCCTTCAGGTAATCGCGCGGGGGCGCAATTCCCATAGCATATGTTGCACCTCGTTCCCTTCCTTCAGGGAACATGAGTTATGGTGCATAACTTTCAGATTCCACCATCTCTCCATCACTCCCAGTTTCAACATCATCATTAAACGAGTACAACACAGAAGCACTCCAGGACCATCACAGAGATGTCCTAAACTCTCTGTCTCGCTGTTAGGCTGAATATAAAAAATATATATATACAAGTGCTCAGGTCTGAGAAGGGTTAATGATTCTTAATCATTTTAATGACTCCAAACTGTACAAAGTGTAAAAGGGTGAAAAAAGTTACACTGTGATTCATTTAACTCGTCTATCGTAAACATGCTGGTGTGAAGCTGAAAAATAAAAAGTTTCTATTCAATACCAATTATTTATGTAGTGCCACTCCACAAATATTGTCTCAGGGCACATTCACATCCTTTATAAAATGCCAATTAGTAAAAAGTTATGTATTAAAGGAAGCAGATTGCCTCAAATCTCCACTTCATCCCGTTAATCGAACGTTCATCTTAGGCTAATTGTTTCCAATCTGTTAACATTCTTTGGACACATCATGCTTTCCTGAGGGGTCACTGAAGCATTACCAAGCTTATCAAGAGATACAATCTGTCTGGTGGACTTCCTTTCAGACATGTTGGACACTCCTGAACAAAGATGTCCAGAAGACAACTTGACTGGCTGCCTGGATGATTTAAAATGTCTGTTTTCTGAGCTGAGGGGCAGAAACTCTGGTCTGAAGTTTGCACTCCTCTGAATGCTTATCAGGGCTATTCCACAAAACTGCTCAGGGGGCCTCAGTTTCTGAAAGTCAACAGCTCGGGGGCCGGACATCCAGAGATTAAAATCATAAACCAAAGTTTACAATGATCTGTTACTAGGGGTGGGTGATATGGCTCAAATATAACATTGTGATATTTCAGAGCATTCTGATGATAACGAGCAATTTCGTGATATAACAACAACAAAAAAACAGAAATCATAGTTATTTATTTGACAAAATTAACTTAACATGTTGCTTTGCAATATATATATATACATATACACATATATATATATATATATATATATATATATATATACACAATATATATATATATAATATATATATATATATATTTATATATTTAAATATATATATATATTTATATATTTAATATATATATATTTATATTTAAATATATATACGTTACAATATATATTCATATTTATATATATATGTTATATATAGGCTACAAAGAGTGCAGATCCACTAAAGTTTATTTTAGAAGCAGCATGCAGTCTCCTTGTTTCAGCCCAGACGAAGGGAGAAACTCAGACTAAGGGCCAGTTTACACGGCGCGTATTTTGAGTGTAACCGCTACTTTTTCTTTGCGACTTTGCTTATCGCCTACACGACGCTGCTGGCCCCCCTCGATGACACCGATACTTTTCTGACCCTGCTCTCAAGGTGGAACTTTTTCGCTGACCCCCCGCTGATAATGTAAACATCTCCCGTGGAGCTTTTGTGTCAACCACATGCGCGCAGCCCGCATGCGCGTGGACAGTCTGACATTTCACGTGTCACGTTGCAAAATATAACAGTTTAACAATAATAAACAGTATTTATGTTGGCGTGGGAGATGTAAATTTATCTGAACTACAGTATCTATCTGGACTCGTTACATTTTTTAAACAGTGCGTAACGTGCTGTGAAAATGAAGACAGCAGGTTTATTTTTTATTTATTTATTTATTTATTCAGCACCAAAGTTTAAACACAAACACTGAGAATTAAACTGAACACACTATTAAAACACGTGAACCGAACTGTAACTATGTTAATGAACTGGACTCGTGCTGTGTGTTCATCTGGACCCATCAGAACCGCCGAACCGTCTGCCTGCTGGAGCGACAGCTTCTCCACCTGACAGAAATAAATAAATAAATAAATAAAAACTCAGTTGTTGTGTGATCAAAGTAAACACAAGCAAACATTATATTAAGAACGTTGATTTACCTGCTGTAAGTCAGCTGTTTATCACGCTGGAAAGTCCGGTTCTGGTCCACAGTCCACTCAGCGGTTCTGGTTCTGGTCCACAGGCTCAGCGTGTGTGGTGTGCAGCTTGTTAGATGAAGAGAGTCCCACTGACTCAAATCTGTTGACTCTTATCCAAATTCCAGCTTTAACTTGTTGTTAACTTGTTGACAACAACTTGTAGTTAGCTGATTTTAGCCAGAGAGGAAAACAGACAAGGCAGCTGGTCTGTTTACCTCAGGCAGCGCATGCGCAGTAGTGAAGGTTCCAAAAATCACAGCGCCATCTAATGGCCCAGCATGGTAACTACAATGAAATCATGAGGACGGGGGGTGGAGGGGGAGAGAGTCGTATCCACAGAATTCGACCGTGTCAATGCAAAACTTTTCACCTAATTAACATACCCAAAACATCCGTTTCCCCCACACAGTGTCCGTGTAAACAGGGCCTAAAAGCCGATGTTTTGTGTGAGGGAAACAAGACGAGGCAAAGACAGAAAGGACACTGAACACAGCCACAACTCACTATCTGTTTCTCATTAAGGTTTCCCGAGCTGTAGGTGGTGGCGAGGGTAGAGGAGCAAGCCTCGCTGTACCAAGGGACGTTGCCGTTTTGTGTGGTGCTGCTGATGGACAGGGTGTAGATGCTGTTGGTGTAGCCGTCGCAGTTACAGCTGTCCTTCTCTCTTCCCCCGTTCCCTGAAGCCCACACAAAAATGGAGCCCAGACCACTGCGACCCTGGTGGGAAAAGAAATTGTATTTAGATAAACGGATAAAGGAGAAAAGCAGTTCCTCTCAAATAATTACGACACAGAGTAACAGTACACAGACAAGAACAAAATCTCATTCTATCTTTAAAGTTGCAGTATGTAGCTTTTTTTATAAACATATTTCTTCTCTCAGTCACTATTTTTTGTCAGAGTGATGTTAAACAGGTAATCTTTGAGAAATACTATATTCCTCTGGCGTCTCCCGGTGGTTAAAATAGCATTTATAAAAACCAGAGCGGGCCGTTTTTGACCAGCCAATCAAAACAGAGTTATTTTCATGAACGAGCTTCCCCCGCCCTCCCCCCGCCTCTCCCAGCGGCAGCGCGCAGGCGCAGCAGCCGGGCACGCTCCCGTCTCAAACAGTAGCTGTTTCAAGATGGCGGAGGTGGCGAGAGCCTCGAGTGCTCAGAGGATTGCAAAGCGATGCAGAGTTAGCAACTTTCCTGCTTGAAAAGTAAGTGTCTTTGCTTGACTCATGTGATAGCGCAAATGCCATGATATTATCTACAACAGGCTAAAATCGTTTTCCGGCCTACAGCTGACGTGATGCTAATGGCAGCAGCTAACTCATTCAACCTCAGTATTGTTTTGATACGTACATTTAGTTATCCTAACTTATTGTATTGTGGATCAGCATGCAGATATGTTGAAAGTACTGTAACTGCGCTGTCTGTGTAAGAGAGGCATGATCTCAACAACTAGCAATTAGCATATTGTCTGCAGATCATTTGGTGTTCATAATCTAAAAGTCTGTTAGTTGTACTACACAATATATGTTGTTGATGCATACATCTCAACCTCTTTGGACGTTTACCTGTATAAAGGGCCTCAAAAATTATTAAATTTTGGAATCAAATCTGTAAAACTTGCGGTGGGGTGGACGAGTTTGCTGCGGACATGAGCATGCAGTGAAGCAGGATGAAAGGAGAGCATAAAAAGTTCAAATTTTACTTCTAGCAGCAGAACAGGATGGAAGATGGCTGTTTGATGCTATTTTTTAAATCATCCTACATGCTTTGATATGTTAGATAAATTTGTCATTGTGTGATAAATGTGTTGAAAAGAATATCTGATTATTGTTTGAACTACATTATATGTTTTTATGCAGAGATGATGACTTTGGGGAAGGTCTCAGAAGTGAATTTGGGGAGACTCCCATTCAGGTTTTGGAAACAAGGTAAGTAAGGGGAAACTGTATTTATGTCAAGATTATTTTATGGTTTGCACTGCAACTAATATAACTGTGATCATAATATTATTACACAATTTTAAAATGTAGATGGTAAGGTTGTATGTCTAATATTGTTTATGAAATGTATTTCCACCAGATATTACGGTAGGCAGAAACAAAAACCAAAGTTTAATAGTTGTTTTTATATAATCCATCCATCCATCCATCCATTTTCTTCCTCTTATCCGGGGTCGGGTCGCGGGGGTAGCAGCCTAAGTAGGGAGGCCCAGTCTTCCCTCTCCCCAGCCACTTGGAGCAGCTCCTCTGGGGGAATCCCAAGGCGTTCCCTGGCCAGCCGAGAAACATAGTCCCTCCAGCGCGTCCTGGGTCTTCCTCTGGGTCTCCTCCCGGTGGGACATGCCCGGAACACCTCACCAGGGAGGCGTCCAGGAGGCATCCTAACCAGATGCCCGAGCCACCTCAACTGGCTCCTCTCGATGTGGAGAAGCAGCGGCTCTACTCCGAGTCCCTCCCGGATGACTGAGCTTCTCACCCTATCTCTAAGGGAGAGTCCAGACACCCTGCGGAGAAAACTCATTTCAGCCGCTTGTATCCGAGATCTTGTTCTTTCGGTCATAACCCAAAGCTCATGACCATAGATGAGGGTGGGAACGTAGATCGATCGGTAAATTGAGAGCTTTGCCTTTTGACTCAGCTCTCTCTTCACCACGACAGACCGGTACAGCGCCCGCTTCACTGCGGACGCTGCACCTATCCGCCTATCAATCTCACGCTCCAGTTTTTATATAATGTATTTCTTTATTGTTATGGCTTTTCTGTGCTGCAATTTTAGTGGACATAAAATTAGAATAATACAGATGCACAATATTGACAATAAATATCTTTGAAGCTTATTTTTTTTATTATTTTATTTTTCTAACCACGTCACAGAAAATGTACAACTTTATAAATTTAAGAATTTTTAAAAAGATGACTTAATTAAAATTCTGTGTTCATGTATAACATACACAGACCAAAAACATGCATGTTAGACTGATTGGTAACTCTAAATTGACCCTAGGTGTGAGTGAGACAGGTCTCTCTTGTAAATGAGTCCCCGTGGCTCAACGAGGCTAGCCTGTATAAATAAAGGTTGAATGAATGAATGTTCTTCTTCCTCAGGTTGTCAGCGCTGTCCTGTTGATGATGATGGTGGTGGTGGTCCCACAGACAGCAGCAAAGCCACACAGGAAGTCCTTTGAAGGATTAGCAGAAGAAACGGTCCCTCTGCGTTTGGACCCAAACAATTTAGTTCCCAGCCTAAAAGTCAGTTCTTTGGCCAGCGACTCCATCTCACCGTGGACCTACAAGTGAGGCTTCAGCTCCTCAGTGTGTTGTCCTTCATGAAGCTCAGAGTCCTGTTAACAGTTTTTTGTCTCCTCTCTGTCCTCAGCATCTCCAGGGATGACAACATGTACCCTCATGCGCTGTCGCAGGCTCACTGTTTGCTCAAAACCTGCCTGGACCACCAAGGACTGGAGGACGGGGGCCTGGAGTCCCGTCCCATTCTGCATCAGGTGCTGGTTCTGAGGCGAGTCAAGACGCCAGGGCCAGGCACAGCTACCACTACCGCCTGGAGTCCAAACTCATCTCAGTGGGTTGCACCTGCGTGAGACCGAAGGTGATCAACCAGCACTGAGGACTGACCCATGGAGACCAGATGAAGACCATCTCCACGTGGGGTGTCCTCCAAAGATCTGTGGCAGGGTGTGGCCTTGGGGCAATTTCAATCCCAAAAATCCTCAATTAAAAGAAAAGAACTTTTAAACGAGTTGATGAAGTTTATCAATGAACCTTAATTTTTTTATTTATATATACTGTATATATATATATAGTCATTCATTCATTCAACCTTTATTTAGTCAGGTAAATCTCATTGAGCCTCGAGGGCTCATTTACAAAAGTGACCTGCTACTAACTAAAGAATGATGAACAGCAATGGTAGAATATGTTCATCATTCTACATCATATATATATATATATATATATATATATATATATATATATATATATATATATATATATATATATATATATATATATAGATATATATATATATATATATATATATATATATATATATAGATATATAGATATATATATAGATATAGATATAGATATATATATATATATATATATAGATATAT